>JAUTBT010001155.1:0-10819 GCA_032361225.1 Lepetodrilus schrolli | reverse complement strand
AGTGGCAATGCAGTTATCATCCTTGGTCTTGTCAGTACCAGCCAGTGCTTGCAGGTTTACTGCAACATTCAGTGCTACGGATTTTGCAGGTTTCCTCCTGCCTTAAACTGACAAGCCGTGATATAAGTGAAAGAATCTTGAAAGCGGCTCTAAACCCCAATTCCAAGTAGAGAAAACAAGGACACACCTATACCATGCACACTGTATACTATCGGCTAGTGCAGTTGAGAGGACATGCTAGTTGAGAGGACATGCTAGTTGAGAGGACATGCTAGTGTAGTACAGTACAGTATACAATAGTAACATGGTTTGTAGGACAATTAATCGTCGCAAATGGGGGAACAATTCCCGCAGTGACGTTAAACTCCATAATCACTCATTGTAAGACAATTAACTTAGAGGACAATATTGTGGAGTGAACACATTTTGTTGGACAATATATATGTATGCAGATAAATACATGTAGTAGAAAGAACACACGTTTTGAAGGACATCATATTGAGAACATATGGTAAGAATCCTACTAATAGTAATAAAAGATTTTAAGAAAATCAGTGTAAAATTATTTCAGTTCTGGATCAGTGAACTCTATCTTGATCAAGAGCATGTGTGAAGCAGGATTGGAATTATTTGACCATGAATTTTAATGATATTATTATTATTATTATTATTATTATTTCATGACAGATGAACTATGACTTTCTGTGCCTTAAAAATGTCACAGAAATATGAAGAGACATTATTTTATGTGAACATTATTTCTGTCTTGAGCATCTCGAGTGTTGAACACTTGACAGATAATAGCCATTTACGACATACTAGTTTGTAAATACACTTATAAGAATATGTATAGAATAACATTTATAGTTTATGAGTGGACTATGACTGAGTATGAGCCATAAATCTTAGAAGTACTGTCAATAGTCTCTTGTGGTATCATGTGTATTTAAATATGGTACTACCGTAATTACCCTAATAATTTGAACCCTCTAATAGTTCGAAAACCTACATTCATTGCAAAAAATATTAAATAAAAATTAAATAAAATATATATAAATAAAATGAGTCCTTAATTTATTTACCATTTCATTTACAGCCATATTTTTTACTTTAATTTGGTTGTCCCTAATCATACAAACACCAATTATTTTCAATTTTCGTATTTTTCTAATAATTCAAACAGCTACAAATTTAATTACTAGGGTAATTATGGTACTTGTATGTATATGTGTGGGATTAGAAGATTTGTGTATCAAATAATAATATGGTACTAACTACTTTTATTTGTCATACAACCCAATTGCCAATGGTAGCACACCCAGTTGTGTTGTTTTAATAGGGATTAATTAGAAAAACATTGAAGTATTCCGCATGTTTGGGGTGGCCTCAACCTATCAACTTCAGGATTAACCACATACTGGTATACCTGCTAAAGTATAGTTTCCCTAAAAATTAGCGATTTCAGTTTAGCTACCATTCAAATAACTTCATACAGTATGGGATAGTAACATTTTATTTCTACATTATTTCAGTATCCAGATTGAATAAATCCAAACTGGGGCATCCACAGTTGCCTCCAGTAGAAATAAGGTTAAATTTATCGAAAGTTTCTTATTTGTGTCAGTTTATTAATATAGGGTCAGGTGTAGCTAGGGGTATTTTAATGTGGATTCGCCAGTATTGTAACTGTACTATTAATATGTTTTTCTTAAAAAGTAAAGTTAGCTAGAAAATTGATGCGAATGCATCTGTGTACAGTCAGCTATGTGCCTGATGATAAAATATACAAACACTGCATGAAACTTAAGTTATGCTCATCATTTTAAAATGTAAACACACTACTATACCATGACAGTTTAAAGTAAATGCACTTTAAAATTAAATGGTGAATAGCTGAGTGACATTTCATTCCATACATAAAACTACTTTCCTGAGAACTATTTCACAAAGCTCTTGTATCCATTGAGAGACCACGGCACTCTGGTAGAGATCAAAGATAGCAACAGCAGTGCTATGGTCTTTTAGAAGATACAAGGTCTTCATGCAAGACTGCTCTTGGCTCAGGTTGACAAAGAAATTGTAGTCGTACATTCATTACAACTTTAAACCCTAGTATTGGAGAACGTACAACGATTCTACAGATACAATCCCTTTGTATAACTGACCATCCGACAATAAAATATTTAAGACTACCCAAATAAAGCCTCAATTAATTCAGGTCATGCAGGCTGAGACTGAGACCGACCCGGGACAACGGTATTAATTAGACGGACAACCCTGTGCCCGAGGTATACCTGTACTTATTTGTTAGTTAGGAGAATTGTTAAAATAGGTCTCGGAATACATCTTGAATAAATTATAGACTGACGGCCTTGAAGGTTTGAGTCACGATATGATTGCAACCTGTTTAACCACTCTTGTTGATGCACAGGTTCCTGTCATGCTTTTAACTTTAAAGAATTTGAAACAGAAAAACATATGCAATTATAAACCAGTTATTGTTGTATTGGTCCATTGGATAATTATTATTGTAATAAAACAATCAAATTAAGGTTTACACACATTCAAAGAAATATAATTGTCCTAAGGACACAACATATTCATATTTACACTACTACATATACTTTAAGATACGTGAACATTCGTTATCTCATGATGGACATTGTATCTATCTGAATTTCGGTGCTCGCCATGTTTACTGCAACATTCAGTGCTACGGATGTTGCGGGTTTCCTCCTGCCCTAAAACTGACAAGTCGTGATATAAGTGAAAGAATCTTGAAAGCGACTTTAAACCCCAATCTATCTGAATTACAAATATGAATTTCAAAACAGTATCACCTTTTTCTTGATAAAAACATTTTAACTAAAACACAGATATGTTTGACTGTACGGCTTTGTATATAAAATTGTTATCCATCGTGGGATATTTAGAGAATAACCCACGACATACGAGTGATCACGGAAAATATGTCCCGAGTGAACTTAATGTTCACAGTACAGAGCTTCAGTGAGGAACTTTGAAGATTAATTTCATGAGGGACATATTTTCCATAATCACTCATAACAATTGAGTTATTCTAATTATTCAACATAATCATTTTATTGGAATAAAACATGGAAAATTGCCGAAAACATCTGGAAATAGAGAGATGAACCCAGTCAGCTGTTGATCATTCATCTGCCTATGTTGTCAAAGTAATTATGTCAAAGTCATTGTCTTCCTACGGCGTCACAATTGGCGAATATCACTTTTGACAAAAACAAAACTATTGACTATCGAAAAGTTATTCCACAGTAGAAATCCACGTATGTTGAATAATACAAATATCACAATCAGAAAACAGTACAAAACAAGTTAATATCATTCTTTTATTTTATTTTATTTTATTCTTTTATTTTATTTTATTTTATTTTATTTTTTATATGTATGTATACATAGTTCTATGAATGTTCTAAGTTTTCTCATGTCAATGACAGGCCTACCAATGAAATATCAGTGTTGCAATCAAATTAGATGATTTGCACACAATATTCAATGAGTTTGCACACCTACATTAAAAATCAGCCATATAATTCGATGAGGTCACAGACTATTGAAACATTTAGCGTTTAAATTCTGCAAAAAGCGTTCCTAGTTGAATGTGCATGCATGTAAGTGTGTTTCAGAAAGCTAATAAAAATGGCGCTTACTCTTTTGGTTGGAAAATAAAAGCAGTATTGCTTCATTAATCACTATATTTGCATATATGGATTAATTAAAAATGGTGTATAACGATCAGATTAAATGTAATCCAACACATTTGCTATCTGACACTCGGTGCCTAATTCTAAAAGTATGTCATTGATGTACCGAAAGGTCAACTTGACACACTCCAGGTAAAATCTTGGGTCGCCCAGCTGAAGATTTTACAGACCCGATTACAGTTATTTATTGTTTGTAACAGGATGTACTGTGTGACGGATAAGAATGATCATTATCATTAAATAACATTTCTGGCTATTTTGTCCCAATGACAGTAGTATAATGTTCATATTCTGCTACAACAATTCAAGTGCACAAGTCCATTCTATTTCTAGAACACATGCGTGATGCTGTGATGCGTGACGCTGTGAATGCAAATCATCTACGGGAACAGTACTACCAATTGCTAAAATGTTTCAATAGTGTGCAAATTCATCAAATTATATTGCTTTTTTCAATGTTGGTGTGCAAACTCATTTGATATCGTGTGCAAATCATCTAATTTGATTGCAACACTGATATTTCATTGGTAGGCCTGAATGACTAACCAGCCGTGATATAATCTTGAAACTAGCCCCTAACAAAAAATAACAAACCACAAACATCTAAAAGTTGTTTATTTTACTTTACAAATGCTTCATCAGATTATGAGATTACGAAACTGATCTCAAAGACAAAAACTCTTGTCTCGATGAGTAGTGGCAGCGCCACCTATCAGTAACTATTATATCGATCGGCACTTCTTTACTACAACGATCTTGTTCTGGACAATTCCATAATGCTGATAAATTGCTGCTTTGGTCTGAACTCGAACCACAAAGTAGGTCAAGGTCACATCATTTTGGTACTTTTAGGGTTAAGTATTCCGAGGTTGATCATGTTGATCAAACTGTCATCTGATGAAAACATGACCTATGACCTCTGTTCCCCCCAAATCCCTTCGCAGTAGTACACCACTTTACTTATCTTTTTAATTTGTATGAAAATAACTTTGCTAGATTTAACTATCAAACAACATAACGGCTGCCATTTAAATTCTCCAGTTATTGACCTTGTAAGTGGAATTATGCATAAATGCATTAAACGGTCTGTGAACTGCGTGGGATTGTATGTGGTTTTGTGTTGGTGCGTGGAGACATGAAACATGAAACATGAAACATGCCTTTTAAGTTTATTTCATTTTGCATATCACAGCCTACTTCCTGGAACATACTTTTGAGCCTGCTTAACACATTCACTGCTGAATATTGAAATGGAATGTCTGATTAGACTGAGTTTTCGGTAATTTCTGGAGCCACAACATAAAGGGTTAAGCATCATAATCACACCATAAAGAGTTACACCTTTAGCTACCAATCAGTGTTAATCTCTGGGGAATGTTCTGTAACCACTCAATCGATCGCTGACAGAGATTTCAATGATACAAATATTAAAATAATATGTCTTTGCACAATTGAAATGTAGACTAGGTTGTCTGGCTGCACAATCTGTGTGTCTCACATTTCGATCATAATGAAATGTCTCACTTATCGTGCTTTTCAATCTACATATCTCATTTGTATGTTTCAACATTTTAATTGTACAATCTGCATGTCTCACATACTCACAATCTCCATGCCTCGCATCAGAATATCGATGTCTCACATCACAATCTACATGTCTCACAATATCCATGTCTCACATCACAATATCCATGTCTCACATCACAACATCACAATATCCATGTCTCACATCACAATCTACATTCTCATCACAATCTACATATGTGACTCACTTACAATCATTTTACTTCACATTATGCATGTCCCACTTAAAATCTGCATGTCTCACATCACAATCTGCATGTCTCACATCACAATCTGCATCTCTCGCATCACAACCTGCATGTCTCACATCACAACCTGCATGTCTTGCATCCTAATCCTACATCACAATGTGCATATACATGTCTCTTCTGCATATCTCACCACACATTTCTCGCCTCACAACCTGCTGAGACATCACAATCTCCATGTCTCACATTACAAATTGCATGTCTCACTTCCCATTGTGCATGTCTCACTGTAGGATAATATTTCTCACTGGGAAGCCCAAAGTTCACACAGCTTACAAGGTGTTAAAAAGCCTCCATTGACTCGGAAGCCATCATGCAACTCGAGCAGGCTTTTTATTGTTTGACATTTGAGGAAAAAATTTGAATAGGGTTGCGGAATCGTTGGTAGTAAACAATGATTGTTGACGGAATTCATGAAAATGATTGTTGACGGAATTCATAAAAATGATTATTTACGGTAGTTTCCATTGCAAATTTTTCTCGTCTTGGCTAAAACACGAACAACACAAAAAACTGAAGTGGAGAAGGAATCTGTGACTGATCCGGGAATGTCTAACACTAATAACTGACCCGGGAATGTCTAACACTCCTAAAAGACTTGCTCATCATTTTTCATTCATGTGCCAAATTCACAAATACATGTGATCCTCAACCCAAGCTTGAAATTGCTGCACGTCCTAGTTTATAGAGACAGACAACGTCTGAACAAGGCCATGTAGCATTTTCTAGATTTTTGTTTGTTTCATGTTGAAAATTTAAAATAAAACTCTTGTGGTGCTGGAAAATTTATTAAATTACCATGTGTCATGTATTTACAATTACATTAATTTAATGATATATTACTTGAAGAATTTTCAACGATATTAAAATTTGTATTTGAATAATAAATATGTCATGCATTTACCGCATATTACACAATTAGTTTTACTATGCTAGAAAAAAACATTTTCAACAGCATTTCTTACTTGAATATCCCAGAGAAAGTTAAATTTTAAAAAAAGTAAAAAAATATATATATAAAAAGAAATCGTAAGATAAATACAGGTGCAAGCTTGTAGAATCCAACAAATTTTCCATGTCTTTCTCGACGGATTCGTAATTTGGGGAATGGCGGAATGTTAAACTGGTTAAACAGTTGGCACGGTTACCAGCAATGCACAGCACTTCCTGAGAGACGATGAACAAGAACAGACAACACAGAGTTTTAATGTCTCCTTCTGGCTGTTTCTGCATTTGTAAACGAGTTCCTTGTACACACGCATCTGCCTCGATGACGATGCACCGTGAAATTAATGCCTGCGATGAGATATTGGATATACGTGCACCTCTCAGTTGAGCAAGGCATGTTAACACGCAATCGAGGTTTTCCTAATGTCCAAAAATGGCTTCTCGTAGAGTTGTTAGGTTTGCATTCACCTGCTTTCTGCATTGTGCTGTGAACTGAACTAAGAACTTCCTTGAGAAAAATATAGGAAAATATACTCAACAAAATAATTAAGGGTCAGGAGCCTTTTTGGATATACCGTATATAGTTAGCTTTATGTAATTTTAACAACAAAGAAGTTCCAAACATCTACAGGATCCAGGTACTCTTCAAGAACTTACAGACAAATAAATGAAGAAGAATGGCCCCAGTTACAAGCCCAGTTCCAAATTTGGTAGAAAGCTTCCCAGCAAAATATCTGTTGGCCCTTAATTTATTTTGTTGAGTATATGTACATTTATCGCAAGAGCTATCTGTAGATATCATTGCTGACATTGCATTCTAACAGATTGATAAATATTATAATTGTCAAATGGTTGGATATCTATAGCACTTGTCAACCGATTAATACCAAAGTATACTATTTTGATTTGCCATTTTATTTGTATACTCAATATTACTATTACAGTTTATTTTTATTTTTATTATTTATAATTATTATTTTACTTTATTACTATTGTTGTTATTATTATTGATGCTATTATTATTATTGTTTATTATTATTATTGTTATTATTATTGTTTATTATTATTCATAATTCTTCTTCTTATTATTATTACTAGTATTATTTATTATCTAACAGTTTACTCTGCCATCTGGATTTTGTTGTCTTTTTAACTTTATTTTTATTAATCAAGATTCCTATTCACACATCGTTATATCCATTAGTGCAAACAGAACTACAGAAATGTTTAATCTTTTTCAGGAAATATATTCATATTTCTAATTGTTTAAAATATGTGCTTATCATCCATTGACATATTCACACCAGTGACATTGACGGAGACCATGTTTGTATGTTTGTGACCTCCATCGAAGAGCTCTGAAAAGACGGCTTAACGAAGTCCATCACTATAACTCGTTATGTCGTGTTTGTTTCCAAACAACCAACATCCTAACTGACCACAGTGGAATGGAGCCTCCATCTTTATGAGGCGGCCATGTCTGTTTGTTGACCGTCTGCTTGTTTTGTGAGCAAGCTGGAAGTGTGTGTGAAGTGTGTGTGAAGTGTGAGAACCCCTACCTGAACCTTGCTAAAATTAACGTTATGTTTGGGCATCAAGTTGTTTATGATTGTTTTACAGATATAATTAAGAAGTGAAATGCATGTCAATGTTTTGTTTATAGTCGAGGATTTCGTACAAGGGTTTGAGTTAATAAGTTTGGCATCTTTGAACAAACCGGTTTTATATAAGTCAACAATCAATCAAGACCAAACCAAACTAGTACGTGTCCTTTATTGAAAACTTTATTTTTAATAACGGTCAACAAACATTGCTGATTCACAATGAAACCAAACCAACTAGTGTGTGATTTTATTTTAATTTTTTTTATAGGACATTTTTGTCATGACCATGATGAAATTCACCACTTATTGAAGGTAGCAGGCTTACCTAACAGGAGTGGGTGGGTGGTAGAACATTGGACTTCAGAGCCAACTGTTCACATCCTATCCATGAGGATCATCCTCGGTCTGTCGGTATCAGCATGTTCTGTCAGTATCAGCATGTGCTGTCGGTATCAGCATGTGCTCACAGGTTTACTTCAAGCCGTGATAAGTGAAAGAATCTTGAAGGTTACCATGCCTTTTACAATCATTCATTCACCCTCTAATGGCAATGAGATTTATCATTAATTTGACGATGGTGGGTTTACTTCACAGGAAGTAAGCTTCAATGGTACTAATAATTAACAATCTTTACATTACATAATTCATTCACCCTTTAATAAGGCAAATGTTCAAATTTCCACTTAATCTGTTAATAGCAACATTCAGGAAACCAGGTTCATTGTTATCTCTATTTTTGAAACTTTCAAAAGATTAATTCCTCAATTGTCATGATTATTTAGTGCTCATCACATTGGGGGAAATCCAATCCCGTCCTGTTGTCAGTTTCTAAAATTGGAATCGTTTGACTGCTAATTATTGACTTTCTGAAAGAGTTGAAAACTCTGAATTTGAAGATGACTAGGTCAGCAGTTGATTGAGCAGGTAGTGATTTGAAGAGCTTGTGGACAGTTAGTGGACAGTTAGTGGACTGTAGGGTCATTGTCTGGACAGTGGGACGGTAAATCACCTATCATTGCCACCTGCCTCAGATGGTCATTTGCCAGGTGACATCTGCTTTGTGCTGAATGTTTGGGATTCCTTATGCTTGTTGACAACATTGGCCATGAATCTCTCATACATGGATTGATTTTCATTGTATGGTGGAGGTGGAGGTGGGGGTTGGAAAATGAGGTTGGGGTAGGGAAAGGAAGTGATGGGGGTGGGGAAAGGAGGTGGAGGTGAAGGTGGGGAAAGGAGGGGAGGTGGGGAAATGAGGTAGGGTGGTGGGGAAAGGAGGTGGGGGTTAGGGTGGGGAAAGGAGGTGGGGTGGGGAAAGGAGGTGGAGGTGTATAGATATGATTATAAGACAGCTAAATGTCTAACAGTTCTACTGTAACACTAGGTGCTATGGGTGTTGCACATTGCTTCCTGCTATAAAATGACATGCCATGATGTGAGCAAAATAATATTATTTATTGCCTTTAATTCACAACTAAAAAATAAGACATGAAACAAAATAAAATAAATAATTTGAAAAAGTAAATTATGCAAATAAAGAATGAAAAAAAGAAGAAAGAAAGAAAGTTTAAGATGCAAAATAAATAAAATTAATAAATGAATACATGAATGAATGCATGAATAAATAAATAAATAAATACATTTAATCAAAATAAATAAATAAATAAACTATTAAGCAACAACAAAAATGATACAAAAAAGAATACAAAGAAAACATTACATTTAAAAACATAAACTCGATAAGACTTCTAGATGGTTGTAGACGGTATGGTGGATATCATGTAGGTTCTCAATGGTGATAACTACTTGAAGGCTTGTTTAACAACTCGTTGTGTATTGATCTACCTGCCCACGGCTGTCTCTGTCCAATTAACCTGTATCTGTATCCGCGGACAATCGCTGTGAAGTCACGCGTGATGGATGTGATAATTACCGTGACGTAACGACCCAGGGTCGCCAGGTATCGTATCATTCAATGAGAACGTCTTGTACCTTGATATTCCCAGACCACTCCCTCCGTATGTCACCATCTGTCATCACGTCATCACGTCGCCATGTACATCTCAAGGACATTGAAGGATGAGGTGATTTTGTAGCCTGTTGGAGTTGAAAGCTGTACCTGTCTTGATATTAAGGGAACAATGATTTCTTTGTTTCAAATCCCTAATACCCTGACTTGGTAGTTGTAGCTGTACCTCCCTGACTTGGTAGTTGTAGCTGTACCTCCCTGACTTGGTACTTTTAGATGTACCTCCCTGACTTGGTAGTTGTAGATATACCTCCCTGACTTGGTAGTTGTAGCTGTAACCCCCTGACTTGGTAGTTGTAGCTGTACCTCCCTGACTTGGTAGTTGTAGATGTACCTCCCTGACTTGGTAGTTGTAGTTGTACCTCCCTGACTTGGTAGTTGTAGTTGTACCTCCCTGACTTGGTAGTTGTAGATGTACCTCCCTGACTTGGTAGTTGCAGATGTACCTCCCTGACTTGGTAGTTGTAGCTGTACCTTCCTGACTTGGTAGTTGTAGATATACCTCCCTGACTTGGTAGTTGTAGATATACCTCCCTGACTTGTTAGTTGTAGATATACCTCCCTGACTTGGTAGTTGTAGATATACCTCCCTGACTTGGTAGTTGTAGTTGTACCTCCCTGACTTGGTAGTTGTAGATGTACCTCCCTGACTTGGTAGTT
>JAUTBT010001154.1:0-10819 GCA_032361225.1 Lepetodrilus schrolli | reverse complement strand
AACTGCATTGCCACTCTACAGACATTGCATCCTATCAATATCGCGTCAGAAAGGTAACTTTCGCGAACATTGATGCCCCACCCCCCACTTCTATCATGGCTTATCAGTTTAGGG
Organism: Lepetodrilus schrolli; assembly: GCA_032361225.1. Lineage (NCBI taxonomy): Eukaryota > Metazoa > Mollusca > Gastropoda > Lepetellida > Lepetodrilidae > Lepetodrilus > Lepetodrilus schrolli. The sequence continues at coordinate 10,705 of JAUTBT010001154.1, read as the reverse complement.
CAGGAGGAAACGTGTAACACCCATAGCACAGAATGTTGCAGTAAACCTCAATGCTTACCTTTAAACTCATCAGGAATGTCCCCGTAGTCCAGCTCGGCCTTGGTCTTGTGTCTGACCAGTCTCTCGATGTTCTGCTGGAGCTTGAGGAACTTGTTGATTTCTGCCTCTGTCTTGATACAGGCCCTCGTCATCCTGGCCACAGCATCGTCAAACAGCTCCTTCTTACACGACCTCTGGGAAACCGATGAAAGGTCATGATATGTACTCAAAGTGTGATGATATTTAATATAGATAGGAAATTCACAAACCTACAGATAATTTGTCTGGGATGAATTGATTTGTTTGTTGCTAAAATGTCACTGCAGGAATTGAGGAATCGTTCAACCATATGGGGCAATACATATGTGATGAAAGCTTAGGTTATATGACGTTACTTTGAATTTTTCACTCCTTTCTTCTTTTGGAATTCAGAAGTGGGATTATATTTTCACTTGTAAGATTCTTTCTCAGAGTGATAACTGTCTGTTTAAGAAAAGATGTGAATTAAAATGCAAATTAATCTTTTTTTAATCTAAACATAATTTTATGAAACAAAGATATGTTCCATTCTGTTTAGGTTCAGTGCTATACTGTACTGCTTCAGTCTGTCTGTCTATCTACTGTCTGTCTGCTGTCTGTTCCTACTGTCTGTCTTCAGTACCCTCACCTCATCGTTAGCGATGGCCTTGGCAAAGTCGTCACAATCCAGGTGCAGGTAGATGTCGGTGAGGCTGTTGAGCAGCTTCTTCGGCTCCCAGCCGTACTTCTCCGGGTTCTTCACCTTCAGATTCTTACACTTGGTGCCACACAGCTGCTGGAGGTTAAAGTTCAACATGGCGGCCAGGCGGTCTGCCAGCTCCTGAAACACCGTCACTCAAGTATTAGTACTGCAGTGAATACATAACAACATGGGTGTGTGCATTCAGGCTACACTACATTTCACTACAAAGTGTTACATAGTGCTACAGTACCCGTTCAGCCAGACATACATAGTACAATGTAGTGCGAGATTACTGCAGGACTGGACTTTATAGTGTATAGAAGATAAAATACAAGCATGAAGTGAATGGATTGTGTTGAAGCTGTTAAGTTAACCACTACATGAGTTATTGTTTTACGTCACAGGGGGAATCTTTCATCCAGACACGACATACAATTGGAAAAGAGTAGTGCAAGTGTGGTGTGGGTGTGGGTGTGCTGGTGTGGTTATCGGTGTGGTGTGGTGTGGGTGTGGTGTGGTGTGGGTGTGGTGTGGTGTGGTGTGGTGTGGTGTGGTGTGGTGTGGTGTGGTGTATTAGTACTGTGAACACGGTATGGAACTAAGCATACAATTTGTTCTTAAACATGATCTACTGAAATATTAATTACCAAATGGCTCTAGCAGATATGACATAAATAATAGCACCTGCAATGTTTGGTGAGGACTTACCGGTATAAGGAAGGGTCCCTGTATCTGTTCAGTGAGGTAGTGGAACATGTCCACAGTCTCGGTGGCCAGAGTCAGGTAGGACCGACACTGACGTTCATCCATCGCTAACTGACGCTGACGGGACTGCTGCTGTTCCTGGAGGTCAGAGGTCAGTGGTCAGATGTATAGATACGTTTAACTATTAAGCCAGAACTTAATATATTGTTAATGTTTGACGAATACAACCTTAACAATTCCCTCTTATTGATGGAGCTAAATTTAATAAGTCTATAACTGGCAAGTGAACATGTAGAATACAAAATTCATAGAAAAGACACAATCAGATAACAGGAACTGTTGGAATGAGATACTACTTGTCATGCAACAAATGTCATATTGTTTTCAAATATTACGATGTTGTATAACAACTGTCATATTGTTTTCAAATATTATGACCATCTACCTCTTTTCTGAAGAGATTTGTAATTATTCATCATGCCTGGTAAGTAGAATGAGAAAACAATCTACAGCTTGCAAAGAAAGGAGATATATAGCTTCTGTCACTAGAGTCATAGGTGCACTCACCTTCGTCTGAGCAAACCACTGAGTCTTGTCGTCCATCATCTCCTGTACTTCATGGATCCTCTTCAGACAGTCCAAGCTCTCGTCCAGCAGGAACGTTGTGTCATTCATCAACATGTTCACAAACTTGACGAAATCCTTGCTTTTGCTATAAAAAAATTAAAATTAATATAACTTAAATTATACATTACATTATAAGAATATATATATATATATATATATATAAAATAAAATAATTTAAATAGATATATAAAATAAAAACATTATTAATTACAAAATTAATACAATATTTTAACCGGACTCCTTCATTATCAACAATGGAAGTGTCTCCATTCAATAAAAGTGTCAGAGAGAATCTTTTGAAGAGCAGTGAAAAATAACTTTTGCCAGATGCTGGTCTGGGGGACCTTTGGACGGTAAGAAAAATGGAAATTTATATAATTGTGTTTTTTCTATACTCTGTTTCAATTAAGTTATTTAATTGTATCTTGGCAAATTTTCTTACTTGGCCTCTTCGATGAATCTGGCCTGGTGAGCTGGCATGCTCCACATCGTCTTAAAGATGATACTCAGATGGTAGCGGATGGTGAACTTGTCATAGAACTCACTGCTGGAGCCGGTTGTCTCGATATCTGTCAATCAACAGAGGCTATTGTCATATTTGTTTTCCACATACTTAATAATAGGAAAAAAAACAAATGATACTAGGTGGTTGGCCGGGCATGAATTTCAAACACTGGTAAACTACAATGAAAATACCTACAGTCACAACTTGTAAGAAACTTACTAATCAGCATTAAAATGTAAACTTTGTTAAATTTGGAACTGAAATTGTTCGCGAGACATTGAGCTGTGGGCAACAGATCTACACTGTGAACTACACCTAGCACCGAGATTACGAAACTTTTTGAGCACGATTTCATGCTCAAGTTAAAATTTTATATAAGGATTTGTGAACAAAACTTTTGAGTTGAGCATGAAATCGTACTCAGAAAGGTTTCGTAATCTCGGGGCTTGAATGGAATTGCATCACAGCAGGAGACTGTAGAAGAGCATGTAGGCAAAAGACCAGCGTAATGACATATTGTGCAGGGGCCAACAGTTGCATGAACCTGGGTATTGTCTCATAGGGCATATCCCCATATCCCCTATGAGGCCATAGTGCTCTCGTAAACGGCCAGTCGCAATGTACAAGAGTTCGCTACGAGAGTGCTTATGGTCTCAAAGTAAATGAGAACTTCGTGAAACTATACCCTGTACCTGTGTAGCAGGTTTTCCAAAGTTGGCATAACTTGTTCCCAATCTTTTTCTACTGTCAATAAACTATGTTTAAACAAAACCTGTGTAGAACACCATGTAAGACAAGTATCCTGCCGTATTTAATGCCCCAGATGCAATTCAAGTAATAAGTAGGCCTAACATCGACATGCTTTTGATGAAAGGTAATCAGATTCTATGCTGAGATTGACATATTCGTGACGTAACCTCTGTGACATCACAATGCGTCAATGACGTCAATTCATTGTCAGCAGTGTTATGTACATACTACGTACATATCATTTCGATACGACATTGCTTGAAACTGATGTACCACACACACACCTGTGTAGAACTGCATGAGAGCAGGAGACAGAAACTCCAGCGCCAGCGGATGTAGTAGCAGTGTCTCGTTGAGCTTCTCTGCTTTGGGCTGGACCGAGGGCTGGAGGACAAACAGAACCTCCACCAACTTGGCCACCAGGTATGGGTTGCTCATGTACGAGTTGTTACAGACCAGCACCACCAGGAGCTGTAGGATCTTGGTGGTGGCGGGGTCGTCCAGGATGTTTGGCATGTACCTGCGCAAGACAGACAGCTTAATAACGAGTCCTAGTTCTTATGAAAACATTAAGGACAATTTCCCAGAATGTGTAACTTGCTAAAAAAAATATATGTAATTTAAAAGATTTTTTTAATTTTTAATGTTAACATTATTTTTCTTATATCACTGATGGTTAATTAGTTGTGTGCTACTTGTGGTAGATGACAGACAATTTGAGGGCTATGTAGAAAATTATGATCAAGGAATCCAAAAATAATGTTTTGGGTCATCATTGGCACTACTCCTGTCAACTGAAGGGTGACTTAACTAAAGAAATACTTACTGGAGCACAAAGAGTAGGAAATCAGCAATGTCTTCTACATAGAACTCCGGTAATGCTGAGAATTGCATAGGGATTTCTGTAGGCAAAGGAAGGCGGGACCTGAAAAGGAACACAGAAATAACCAAATGTATTTCAAATTTTACATATAATCGCAATTCTAAAAAGTGTATCTTGGAATTCATTCCATCTTCAACCAAATTTGAAGTCAGATTATAATTGAATTTTGTCCTAACTATTTTGTACACAGTTTATAAAATCTAACTCTCCTCTATCCAGTAACCACACTACTATTGACCATTATAGTTTCTTACAAAATTACCAAACATAAATTAAATTAAATTAAAGACGCTAAAACTATCTGTTGTCGCTCACCCCATTTTGTGTGGGTCTGCCGACTTGAGGACGAACTCTGCGACTAAAGTGTAGAACTGGAGACATCTCCTCAACATGGTTGTGTCCAGAACACCGGCGTCCGCACACAGCTTGCTCTTCTGTAGCCGCTGGAGAGGAGAGGTGGGTGGGGGTGTACGACATTGAATGAATGAGTCAATCAAAGAAGCAACAGTGGCATTGCAAGAGTATACACATGTTCTAAACTCGGGATTCTCTCTATCACATGTACCTTCCAGATGCCGCTTCCAAATTCCCAAAGCTAGAACAAACGGATATGCCAATTCTTTCATCCCCACAAGCATTCGTCTTTTAAATAAGCAATAGTACATTTATAGATCTTATCTCCACATAAGCATGTTCTGTTTTGTCGTCAATAACTTATTATGCTTGTTTCGTGGACCCTCATTTTATGTCATTTATGTGTTACTCTTTTATGTGTTGCCACTGTATTTTCATGATGTAAACCAAATTCCACCCCGGGCAATAAACTATTATCTTAACTTCATTTGCCCCCCACTTAACCTGAATCCTCCTCCACATTTAACATTTACAATGTGAATTTTAACGTCACGAATGAGGCAACAAATTGTGCAATGAATAATCCAGGATGAAGGTTAACATGCACCCTTCCCCCAACACTCATGCAGGTTTGAAATAGTTTTTAAAATCTTATTTAATGATTTTGGAAAAACATAAATAAAAGTAAAAAATTATTTAATGTTAAAAATAAATAAATTTGTTTAAATAAAATGAATACGGTACATCGTGTTTTTAAAGATTTGAAAAAAAAAAATTTGAAAAATAATAAATAAATAAAAAATGATTGCATTGCATGAACACTTTAACACACATGCGTTGTTATACACAGATTACCACCGACGTGCACCCACCTGCACCTGTGACTTCCACTTCTTGAGCATCTCCTTGTTGCGGCCGGCAGATGGCAGGAGTTTCCACTGGTGTTCAGAGCCCTCCATCTCCTCCACCATCCTGTTGAGATCACGGATTGCGCGGAGACGACGCTGGTACTTGCGCATGACAGGAACGATGGACAGCTGGTGGCAGTGTAGCGTGAGGAAGAAACACTCCGTCGGGAACTTGGGATCCTGCCATGGAGGGTTGGATTGCTTTTCTGAAAATCAAGAGAAAACAATTAGATGTAAATTATAGAAAAAAAATGGAATGTAAATTAGCCATGCAAATTCATTCCAGGGCAAACCCCGTCTAAATATATATACAGAAGGTAAAATTTAAAGCAACACTGAATATGCCATCACTTTTTAAATTATTTAAAGTCACTTTAAATAATACTGTTTTGAAGATACGTTCATAAAGCATATTACTTTTAACAATTTGCTGATGGCTTTCTTGAAAAGAAATTGTTTTATCAATGCATCAATGATGTCAAGAACTGTTTTGGAGCTGAGGTGGTTATACCCAATATTGAGTGCAATGTATGCTATTAGTGGTTGAATTGTTGAACTGTTCACATAATGAAACACTAATAAACATAACAAGCCAGACACGTTCCCAATACAGCATGCATTCTACATTCCTAATAAGAGCCAAATCTAATCTAGCATTTTCCACACATTTCTCTGTTAACCACTGGCATCAATCAGAGGTACGCCATAGAGCAATGAGTGTAAGTAATCCAGCAGAGAGAGGGTTAAAGAAGCTTACTTAAGTCGTCCATCCAGCTGTCAGCATCCACAGTGGTGCTGTGGAGGCGAGATTCTGATCTGACAGAGATGCGGGCCGCTGGATGGAATGGGTAATAGGGGTCTATCTGAAACGTTCAAACAGCATACATATTATTATTTAATTTTATTATTTTAATATTTTTTTAATTGGGGTTTAAAGCCGGTTTCAAGATTCTTTCAAAACTTGTCAGTTTAGAGCATAAGGAAACCTGCAACATCCGTAGCATTGAATATTGCAGTAAATCTGTGAGCACCAGCCGGTACTAACAGACTAAGGATAATATGGTGCTTAGGGTGGATTTGGTGCATTATGCATATCCAATATCATTATTATTATGATAACCGTCTTGCCACGGTACAGACAGTGCATCCTATCATGATCACGTCAGAAAGGTAACCTTCGCAAACATCCATGCCTGACTCCCGGGATGGGATTTGGATCCATGATAATTGGCTCCGAAGTCCAAACATTCTACCATTGGGATACCACCCGCACATATTATTATTATACAAATTTATATAACGCAAATATCCAGAATAACAACCAACAGTATAAGAAACCATACTTAAACACACTCTGGTTGATGGTCGCACTTCAAACTTAGTTCAAACTCACCCTGGAGACACGGAATCAATGTCCACGGAAGTTACCATTCCAACACGATCATGACACGATATGCTGTCTGTACAGTTATAGTGCAGTTATCATCCTTGGTACCGGAGAATATCTGGCCCTCACAGGAAATTTGAACCCCTGTATTACCATTATGGCATTTCAGCCCCCTCACAAAATACACCGTTAAAATTTAATAAAAAAAGTATTCATAATTATGGCAGCTACATACCTTATCTAGGACTATCTTCAGGGACAGTTGCTGCAGGACAGACATGAGATTGAGCATGAGGCCGTCACCAGACACAAACCTTTCGTCCACCTGAAACAAGGGGCAGACAACTTCATATTGTGACACAACGGACAGACATGTCTTGATGGTAAACAAGGAACAGAACTCTTGATGTAATGAAATAGTTTGATTGAATCAGTGCTTTACGTCGCAGCAGGAATATTTCACCCATACGCCACCAGGACAGACAACTTTTGATATTAGTTTCAATCATAACACAAGACGAGATTCATCAAATCTTTATTTTGGACATGATCCTACAGTCTACATAGCATTCATTCCACTGTCGCAAATTATGGATATGATTTTGGTCAGTTCCACACAGCCAAGACATAAATCTGTTGAAACATACCTGTATTTGTGACCTTTTGGCATTCCTCTTGAGTGAGGCGGCTAGGAAAGACATGGCGGTGTCTCGAGTTTCACCATTCACTAGCAGGGCGTGAAGTACTTTGTTGGCTTCAGTCTGAAACAGCAATAATGTGCATAAGTCACAATATTAAATATTGTTGCCCAGGTGAACTATCATCCACAAGACACGGCTCCTGTTGTAGACGAGGGGAATATTCCTTTCACCGCAGTACAGTGTTCGGAGTGCTCAGGACACACCATTTTGTAAAAGGAACGAAACTGCACACTGTTCGGGACCTGTGCGGTCTGCTTTCGCTAGCGAGGTGGTGCAGACAGAACAGGGACAGTACAGTGATGTCACACATCTAAAGGCACTCATTGCCGATCAGACAGCTAGTACAGTTGAAAGAAATGTTCCCTGGACTCAATAGTATGGCAGATGTAGATGACAACTTACTCTGACATATTCCAGTCTATGTTGAAGAGATTGGTTGATGAGACGAGTGTTGTCCGAAGTCAACTGGTGCCCCGAGAAAAACCTTTCTACGACTTTTACCTACAAACAAGGTTAACAGGCATTTAGCTCAATTACGGAGTAACATTTTATTATACAAATACTATAACAAGATGCATATGATACTGAATAAGGTTAGGATGCACCTATACACAAAATATTAACAAATGAAGTTACCTCCCTCTTTGCAAGGCAGACAACTTTTTTCACACTATACAAGGGCCCCATTCTTTTCACTACAGTACAGTGTTCCGAGTACTCCAGACAGACAATTCTGTGCTCTACACATCTAGTAATGGTGACATTTGTCACACATCACAATAGTTCTAAATGAATTTCTTGCAAAATTTATAACATTGTCCATAAATTAGTAAAATTGGTCCTCAAAATCTCAACTCACATTGTCTTCTGCAAAGACTGACAGACTAAGAACAGATCCAAGGAAAGATAACTTCTCCAGCTCCATTCCACTAGCTTGACTGATAACAGGTGGCAACCAGTTCCTCTGTGCTACTAACTGTAACAGAATATTTATATAGATAAATGTCCAAAAGATATCTTACCTGACAACTCATTGTAATGTAATTTGTTGCTTAGCTTACAATTATATTTCTATAAATAAAACATTTTATGATGGGCAAACTAATTTCTTTGGAAGTGGATTAAATTAGTGCTAAAAGACGTGTGCAATCATCTATCAGAGGTAATGCTCAATATCTCTTTACATATTTTCAAATTGTAGTAGGAAATATACTGACTAAGTTACATATAGGTCGCATGTTGCCATTCTTGATTTCACACAGCTCTGCTATCACAGACAGAGGATCCCGATAGTCGTCCGAGTCTAGCGACATCGTCTGTATATTCCGCATCAGACTCTGCAGGATCGGGCTGAAAACCTGCAAATTGAGAACATTCAAATCATCACTAAACACTTGATAGGAAGCTTCTTTTTTTTTATTTTTTAGATTGGGGTTTTTAAGTCGCTTTCATGATTCTTGCACTTATATCACGACTTGTCAGTTTAGGGCAGGAGGAAACCCGCAACATCCGTAGCGCTGAATGTTGCAAGTAAACCTGTGAGCATTGGCTGGTACTGACAAGACCAAGGATGATAACTGCATTGCCACTCTACAGGCATTGCATCCTATCAATATCGCATCAGAAAGGTAACTTTCGAGAACATTGATGCCGGGCCCCCCAGGGCGGGATTTAAACCTGGAACCTTTGGCTCCGAAGTCCAACTGTTCTACCACTGTGCTACCACCCGCCCCCTGATAGGAAGCTGAAACAATCTAGAAATAGAAGAGACCGATTATATGGGTTGGTACAGTAGTTTGCACTAGTTTGGTACAGTAGTTTGCAGATGGATCCAGGAGTCAATGTTACAGTAATACCTCATTAGCCTCGGCTGATGCAGTTGAACGAATGGCGATAGCTGTGCAGAATACATGCATAAATTGCATGTCGTTACTCTCGGCACACGGAACTTTTCTCAACGGAAAATGTGGTCCCAGATAGGATCATTTATAATTAGACAAGCAGAGATCAAGCACTATCCTCCACTTACCCTTGTGAAGCTGTCTTTGTCATGGGATGTTGTTTGCACCAACTCTGGTAAAAATCCTCTAGGTAAATTATGAGCCAGAAGAAATGGTAGTAAATGTGAAATCCCATTTTGTGACCTGAACAGTGAAAAACATTAAATAAACGACAAAATAATTATTTTATTTTACCAATCACTTTTCAAGTTTATTAACATTGATAAAAAAAAAATAAAAATGGATCAAATATTATTAACTGTATTGTGAGTCAGTGAGTGAATTATTGTTTGATGTCACAGCATATGTGACAACTTATTTTGCAGAAAATGCACACGAAACATCCAAACTGTATTATTTGTCAACATTGACTACTGCTTCTCAAACTCGTCAGTTCTTAATATTTCATTGTAAAGAATTCCTAGATAGGGACGAGTGCTAACCTCTGTTGAGTAAATGCGCCCTGCAGCACCAGGGAGGTCTGACAGACACACTGAGTTCTTGCAGCTGATAATACGTCACTCATCGGGGGGATACTGCACCTCTAAAATAAAGCAACACGAGTTGATCAGGCACAGCTTGTGATGTTAGTGATGAAATCGAACCACTACCTCAATGCCTCTCGTAACAATACCTGATGAAAACTTCTACCATTATGTCTAGATTGAATATGAGAGCTGTTAATAGTGAGAGCTGACTGATTATTGATCAATTATTGGTGAAAAATAAATAAATAAAATAATAAATGAATGAACAAAGAAAGAAAGACAAAGAGTCAGTTATTGTTTTACGTCACAGCAGGAATCTTTCACCAATACTGACAATAAGAAAGAAAGAAAATATATTGATTTTTTTTTAAATGTTTAAGGATCCAGAAATTAAATAATACAAAGTTTGAATTGGACACTAAATTTCATATTATTTTTTAATTTTTTATTTTTAATTAGGGTTTAGAGCCGCTGTCAAGATTCTTTCACTTACATCATGGCTTGTCAGTTTAGGGCAGGAGGAAACCCGCAACATCCGTAGCGCTGAATGTTACAGTAAGCCTGTGAGCATTGGCTGGTACTGACAAGACCAAGGATGATAACTGCATTGCCACTCTACAGACAGCACATCCTATCA
>JAUTBT010001153.1:0-10819 GCA_032361225.1 Lepetodrilus schrolli | reverse complement strand
GCCCCCATTTCACAACGGCCTCCTAACTATTTAGGAGCTCCTAAACCAGTCCTAAGTGTTGTCACCTCGTAACAAGTATTTCACGACGACGTCACAAGTCGTATCCCTTCTTAAATCGGCATCTAACTTAGTAGGTGATAAACTGGGTCATAAAATTAGGAGCTCCTTACTTTAGGATGTCGTTGTGAAACGGGGTCCTAGATAAAAATAAAAAAATGGTTATAATTAACTTATCAAGTAGTACAAACTATCAAATTGTTTGTTGTTCATTCCGGAAAGCATTATATGTGACATCATGAAGATAGTCCAGGATGGAAACCTAGCATTCATGTCAGAGAGATTATGTACCAACGGGAAGTAACTCGAGGATGTTCAGAGTGATGTTGCTCCTATAATGGCATGCTTTAAAGGCAATTAGGTAGTAATGAACAATTTAATTGTCCGACCCCTTTAAGCTTGACATTAGATGATAATGATATTATTAACTTCGTGTCTTTAGATATCGTCGATATCTTGCACTTAGGGATTTTAGGGATAATATTGCAGGATATAGACGATATCTCAAGACACTCGGTTAGTAATCTCTATATATATCGGCAGTAAGCCTTTAATAATAGGTTAAAATCTCCACGAAAACAAACACTTTGGCACTAGCAACAGCCGAGTTCTACAATGCCACTGTATACATTGAAACATCACGTCTGAGTGGTGTACAAGTCTTCCTGGTTATTTTATGTGTAACTACACAAGTTAAATCTCTGATAGCGATATGACAATGTTCAACGACATACCAGTAGTCTACAGCGGGTTACAGTGACATATAGTGTAGCTGCAGATAGCAGTAGTATTACAATGAGATGTATTGTCCAGTGACATGAGATACCATGCCTCGCCTACATGCTGTGTGCGGATCTCCCTCTAGAGACGGCAGACATCCATAGTATAGCCGCATGTGAGGCAACCATCGTTATTAAAGTGGCACGACAATCTGTTCACGTAATATTACATGACATATATTTATCAAATATTTGTGTGTGTACATAAACGTACGAAGTAGGGAAAATTGTGACAACAAATATATCATAATTATGACGTGGTAACGCCAAGGTCAACAGTGTTCTAAATATAGACTGACCCGGGATTTCTTTGCGAACACAAAGGAGTATGGAACACTGGGAGGGAATTCCGCATATAAAACAGACGCTACACTAATGTCGGGAAAATATAGTTGTGTCAGAATATGCTAGTAACCACGTACGTCACCTTTGGCCTATTACGATCTTACCAAGTTTATATAACGTGGACCACATAGTAACAACCTTCTTGTGGTTCTTATTCAGTCATCTCCACATTGTGTGAATGTCATATATGTAACTATCTACAAATAAAGACGTGACGAATGTATGTTTTGTTAAATTACCTATATACAAAAATCATAGTTTCTCAATCATGTCGCCTACATCTAGATACTGTACATTCTGTAAACATTATTCTAATCTTTACTATTTTAAAACATTTCGACTATGCTATATGCGTATCCGTGTACAGGTAATGTATTATCTCAATATCTGTCCGAGATGAGTAACACCAGATTGTGCAATTTTCATTGCAGACATTCTATTGTGTAGCAAGCACCAGCGTTATTTCTTGGTCTACATTTCCCGAAATAGTATAGACTAAAGGGCGTGTCGGGTGTACATATAGTGTCCGGGTGATCTAGATACACTATGACAATTATTCTGGCTGTTTGGGGATGAAATGGTTTACTCTACTCAATCGGTTACAAATATACATAATAATGATAATACGGATATAAAGGCGGGTTCTCCTAGTAATTGCAACATAACGTTCTACCAATGATTTCCGGCTGTTTGGAGAGAAACGAGTTACTCAAATTGTTACAAATATGAATAATGCATATACAGTTGCAAAGGTAATGACGATTTAGTATTAATACTAACAGAAGAACATATGCAAAACTGATTATTTTTTTTGCCCATGGGCTTGCGTCACCTACATGTTTGTCACGGCATTTGGATCGACCGAGCGACATCACGTGACACACGGAAGGATTTCACAGGCCACGTGACGAGCTATTTGACTGTTACACATCTCGGTCTTCGTGAATCACAACCAGGATATTGAGCCATTACAAGGGAGCCATATAGGTGAGTACTTCTTGGAGATTATTAACTAAGCTACCATTTGGACCACTAATGTGTGATCATTACTAAGAGTACAGTTTGTTGTAGTTTTGTAATCACGTAAATCTGAAATACGAAATAGTGTATTTCTCGGAATTTGATTTGTGAATTCACAATGAACGCCACACCATCAAGAACTGAAAAAGACGAGTTCGGATTTCCTAGAAACGACAGTGCATTACTTTTTCTGGTTAAAGGGCCGAGGTTGATATTGTGTATCAGATTCTTGGGGTTGGCCACGGTTATGAGTATTTCAGTAAAGCGACGCATTGTAACTGCCCTGCAATAAACAGTGCCAAATTATTGGGGTAGTTATATTGCCAACGGTACGGGATACAATAGGATTCAAACATGTTTGTTGTCAGATAAACAATTTCTCCATGAGGCACAGGGGGATTACTGAACGGATGGTGTAGCAATTACAAGCATTAGCATTCAGCCTCAGCCTTATTAATTGTCTTGATGCTAAGCAGTTGCCTCTGTTTATGAAGTCAGTAATAGTGAAGCATCACCATTATACCCGGCCATTCACAGGGCAAAGTTAAGCAGAGGAGAAAGTCGTAGGCCTACATGTAAGGAGTTGCAAGTGCAAAGTGAATGTTACCAACTGGTTACATGGTAACTCATCAGGTGCCAATTACTGTCCAATAAAATGGGTTATTCAGTTATTCAGAAGTATATCCTGAACACACACAGACACACATACGCATACGCACACACATACACACACGCACACGCACACACACACTTACTGGAAATAGCGATGCTGTATCCCGTACCGTTACGTGTATATGGCCTAATTCACATTATGATAACTGATAACATATTGACATTAGATTTATAAATGTGTTTGCTTGAAGAGGTACAGTAGTTTTTGGTAAGTATAATGTTCGAATATCATTTGATGACTGACAATATACTAGTAATAGCAAATGTAGTACTTCGCATACTCCAGCGACCTTACCATATGTGTGAAAAGGAAATACTATTATCAGAATGAAGAGCTCGCTCAGATATGAATATGAACTTGATTAGCCGATTGTAATTAACAGATTGTCAAGACGAGGTGTTAAATGAGAAAACGAAAGAAGAACAACAGTTGAAATGAGAGTGATTGAAGCGTCATAAAATGTACTGACTCGATTATGCATGCACAGTTATTGTTATTTCACAACCACTAACTGTAGTAACATATATTGTAGAACACTATATATAAAACACTATTTTTTATTTTTTATTATTTCTTAAAAACAAAAAGCACTTTTAGTGTAAACAAATTCGCTCGGTACTTACTACGAATACTGTGGGTTATTCCGAGGGAAGCGGAATACTCTACTTAAAGAAAACAAGGAACACCATGAAAGGTTTCAATGTGGCAGCTCTCGGGGTAATAATTATTATTTATTGTTTTTACATAATTTATCGGGTCGCTCTCGCGGCAAAACACCGTCCACACACCCACACCACATGTATTATAACCAAGCTATGCACTACACTAGTATATGTTACTCAACAGTTGCTAGGGATATTCAGTGTTTCAGTTTGTAGCATTAAGATATATTATATCTTTTCATTATTGATTTCCATTCAGGAATGCATGAAAATACTAATCAATCTTGGAATTTAATTTTGACAGACACGAAGCTAATGAGCTATGTGTGAACGATTAACTGGAATTGAAATTACCTTAGCTATTAGTGATTGCCACCCCATGTCGCTCTATAGTGCCACTCCAGCTTCGAGTATATTATATTATAAGTACCTGGCAGTGTGAAAGAACTGGTTGAGTGTTGCATATCTGTATTCTATTGTTATATTTAACACAACTCTGTCATAGTGGGTAATGCATATTTTCAAAATAACAAGTCTTATCAATTTAGGCATTTTAGGCAAACAAATCCGCAATCAGCCATAATGTACACCAAATTATAATTTATCGATAGCATGGTTCGCAATGTTATTACAACTCTTACTCTATTTACGAAACAACCCTATGTCTTTATCCCCCCACCCCCCCCCCCCCCAGTAAAACATGACAAATAATAGCAAATAGTTTAGCACCCGAGAGTATAAATACCTGAAAACATTCACTACACCCATCGCTAACCCGGTATATCAACCAATGCAAACTAAAATTTATTGGCAGTGTCTTTTAAATATGTATAGGCAATCATAATCCTGGTAATTCAAAAATAATTTGTGGAGATATAATGTTATCCCTCTACAAATATAAGCTGGAAAATTAACTGCATATGATATTTTTTGCTATAACATCTCGCTGGAACAAACTAGTACGTGGTTGTAAAAAAAGGAATAATTGAATTTGATAATTATTCAGTATTCCTTAATACACGATTGTCTCGGTGTAGTTATTATGTTTCATGATATTTCTCTCCACAGAACAAAACCATGGTCGCGAGGTTTTCTATCTGCACGTTGTTGGTCGTCTCAAGTCTGGCTATTGCCAGTTCCAGCATCATCAATCCTCATCGTCTTGCAAAGCGGAACATCTTCGATGATATCAACGGCTTTTTCAATAATGTTAAAGATAAGATCGATGATATTTCCGGCAAAATTAAAGATTTCAGTGAGGAAAAGTTCCAGAACTTTAAGAATGGTCTCAAGTCCATGAGCCAGGTGGACATGCAGTCAACTCTGGATAAACTGAGAGAGAAATACAATAGTGTGACAGACAAGGCAAGTCTCGAGGCAAGAAGGTTGAAGGAATCGATGGGTGAACTAACTGAGAATCTCCATACAAACGGTAACTCAGGAAATCATCACTTCGGAGGTGAAACCGTAAACACAAACCTAATCCATCAAGTCCTACACTTCTACTTACATAGCCGATACTAATTATACCTCGGTGTCAATCCTTGAATGTAGACTAACGCTGTACATAGGGTTTAAGGCATGTAAACCTTGATTATATTGTGAACCGTACACACACTACACGGCGTCAGAATAGACTTGTCCCACTCGTCCTCGCACCCCAGGGGTACTTAATTTCCCTCTGGTCTCACTTCAGGTACCACGTGACTCTTGAACGTATTTAAGTACCCCTGTGGTGCAAGGATATGTCCCACTGAGTAAATCAGCCCAATTCATTGTACAGACTTGTGTAAGAATGATTGTTTTTGATTTAAGAAAGAAATGTTATACATAATTTGCAATAATGCATTTTATGCATACTGTTACCAATTATGGATAATATATACACATTATAATATTTATAGCGCTGTATCGTGTTCTGTTCTAAATATAGAATGACCTGAACGTGATGGCTTTTATGGATTTTACGGTATAGGATCGTGAATGGCTAAGAAATATTACCAGCCCGAAGTGAGCGACCTACACCGCGAGAGTAAATTGTCTAACTTTTTCTTAGCGTAACATTTATGACTATACCTTTGGAATCATACAATGCCATTTTTTGAAAACTCAGACTGTAAAATTGTAATCCTTTATTATACACAATGTAGCCGAATTTTCCGAAAATTAATCAAATATCCGCCGTCAGGTCTTCAATCTGCAAATTTATCAGTGCTTGACAAAAGCCTGCTTGTGCTCAAAACATCAAAATGTGATTAATTTTTTATTTAAAAAAAACACATTTAACCAATGTTTTAAGGAGTGTCGTCTCTTGATAAATTGACAGACGGGTTCAATTGTTTTTTTTTAGTAATCTCAGGGTCTGATGAATTTATTGCGCATGAATTCCACTATAACCAGCCGTTTAGATTTCTAGTTTTAGATTTAATATAAGCGTTTGGTCACATGTCTCTGTGCTGCGTTTGTTATTGTTTCATTTTTCTATCTGCAGGTTCCGTCCCTGTAAAGAGTTCACTCGTGGCAACTACCGGTCTGGCCTTGCTTCTTGTCATCCTTATTCAGTAGAATGCATTGTCTAACACTGATATACCAACTAACACCATTCTTTTGATCATGAATAAACCTGAGTATTAATTCTTATAGTATTAATTCTCATAGTATTCAGTGTATTGTGTGCTGTAACGTTTTACTTATTGATCCATGTGATAATAATTTTATGACAAAGCCTAATACATTTTATTAAAAAAATATTGTATATTTTTACATTAATTGGTTGTTTATTTTGTGATCTTATATTTTGAATAATAAAAACAAAAATTTGTATTCATTATAATTTTGTTTTACTCTGACATAACATACTGGATTACCTTCTCTTGAGTATTCGCGACGTCCTCAGATATGCACTCGGACCTAAGTGGAAGGTTGACATTATGGCGGAAAGATGAGAGGTGTTACGGAAACGGGCGAATGCCAGTCAACTTTTACGGACGGAATGTAAATGCTTTCAGTGTCATATGTTGAATTATTATAAATAGAATAGATAATCTCTGAAGTCTGAGCGGAAATTATGTAGTATTCTATTTCTTAAATTTCAAATTCGTCAACTCGTGGCCGAACACAAACAAATAAGTATTCTACGCAAATATATATAATATCGACTATACAAAGACGCATGTATGCACTTCCAGTGAATGAATTTGGCATTACAATGAATATGACAGGTAATCCAAGTGAACATTAACCAGCCATGTCATAGAATTATATGTATTTAAACAATAAATTACCGGGATTACTTTGCTCTAATTTTGTAACGTGCATTTTGATTGGGAGGGAAACTGCCAAAATTACGTCCGTGCCGTGTAACGGAAATCTGGCATATACAGGCCTACCAATGAAATATCAGTGTTCCACTCAAATTAGATGATTTGCACACGATATTCGATGAGTTTGCATATCCACATTGAAAAAAAGCAATTGTATTCGATGAGTTCGCACACTATTGAAACATTTTAGCAATCAATAGTAGATGATTTGCATTCACAGCATCACGCATGCGCAGGATCACTGATTCTGAACTCCGGGGATAGAATGGACTTGTAGGCTTGAAGTGTTTGTACTAAAATATGCACATTTTATACTGTCATTATTTAAAGTGACTCAAACACTAAATTCGTATTGTATATACGTACATTGATTGATTTCCTTCCAAATGATATGTTAATGATAAATCAGCTCATTTTCCTGGCAATCAGTTTGTTTATCTACATAGACTATACTAGTCACGAGGCTAGAAGAGTACGCTGTGATTGGTCCTCGGAATCTAGCAATCTATGTATATACATGAATTGACTGCCCGGAAAATTAGCTGATTTATCGATAACAGATCATTTGACACCGCACATGGTGTAGGATAATTGGTTCTTTTGGTCTATACAATATGAATTTGGTGTTTGAATTAATTTAATGGCAATGATCGTTTATTAGGTCACACAGTGCAGCCTATTGCGAACAATAAATAGCTGAAATCTCGGGTCCGTAAAATCTTCAGCTGGGCGAGCCGAGGTTTGACCTGGATCGTGTCAAGTTGACTTTTCCGTACATCAACGCCAGACTTTCACAATTAAGCACATATGTCGGATTACAGCTAATATCACCGTTACATACAAGTTTTAATCCATTCATATATTCAAATATAGTGATTAATGAAGCAATACTACTTTCTATTTTCCAACTGAAGGTGTGATTGCCATTTTTATTAGCTTTCTGAAACCTGCTTACGCGCATGCGCATTCACCAATGAATGCCTTTTGCCGAATTTAAGCGCTAAAGGTTTCAATACTTTGCGAACTCATCGAATATTATTGTTTTGTTTTTCAATGTTGGTGTGCAAACTCATCAAATGCAGGTAATGTTAAAAAACCATGTTTGGTACCAGTACTAAACAAATAGTTATCGCAGGTCACTCAAATTTGGCACATTGTTAGGAAATGCTTGTACCCAACCAGTTCCAAAATTACGTATAACTATTTCACTTCACACATTTGCTAAATATATGGAGGGGTGCCGTTCTATCATGTAACAGCGATTTACATATATTTGAACACCAATGACAATTGGTCAAATGAATATATCATGAATATTCCTATTGTTCAAGTCCTGAGAGGTGAAACATATTGTTATCAACAGTATGCCACCAAGGTTTTTTTTAAAATGTAAATTCATAATATCTCATTAATTAGCTTTAATATTATCTTCAATTTGAAAACGCACACAAACGCTCATGTAGGGCCTATATTCGTCTTCAAATATGCATATACGAAGCGGAGTTATCATGCATTATAAAACTCTCAGAAGATATCGTCATGAACATTGTGAAGAAGTATGACGGTTCGTGCAATACAGACGATGCGTTGGGCCTAGGGCTTGTATCAAAACGATGATATAAATTTAAATTGCGACTCTTCTTTCAATGCAAATGTTCTTAGAGCTACAATTCGTGGACTTACTAGTATAGTAAAAAGTAATATTTGTCAACTCGTATGTTGGAATATGTTTTTCTTTATGATTAAGATACACTCTGCAAACCCTTCCCTTACTTAAATTTGGCAATACTTACAAACGCATGCATGGTTCTAAGTTAGTAATATGTAAACGATATGACATAATACAGTTATATTACAAAATCATTATTTCCATAAAATGAAGAAGTATTGAGAAGAGGTTTTGAACATATCTATTAACTCACAACTCGACAACACATACGCGCGCGGTTACACATACACCAAGCAGTAACGTGATGTCGATTTATTTTTTAATTTATTTTGAGATAACCTTTTGATTGACTAATCTCATGTGACGAAATGTCATTGGTGTTCGAATATGTAAATCACTGTTCCATGAGAGAACGGCACCCCTCCAAATACTTAAGAATAGTGTGAAGTGAAATAGGAATACATTTAATAGACTGTACTTAATTTGAGTGACCTGCTTTACATATTTTTTTAGTAACGTTACCAAAGAGAGGTTTGTAACATTACCTGTCAGACTATACAGACGAATCTCTTAATTCTTAATTACACCATCAAGCTTCATGTATATTGTATACAGGTTCAAATTATTAGTGAAATGGAAAATGAAATTCCTATAGTCCTAAAGCGTGGGGCAAAGCGCCTAGGTACTTTAAAAAATCGCTTTTGGCTAATTAAACAGAAACAGAACTCGCATCAACACACATGCCGTGTGGGACATCAAACGTCTACAGCATACTGTAGGCATATGCTGTCTCTGTCACTCTGTCTCATATACACACACGAATACATACACACACACATACACACACACACACACACACACACACACACACACATACACACACACACACACACACACACAAACCCGCAACGCCCACCCCTAACATTAATGGCAAGGACCTATAAACAACAGCCTGGTGCCTTCTGTACAAAACGGCATAACTCTGAGGTAACCGTAACTCAAACCATAGCAATGGTATACGGCGGAAGCCTGGCCGAGGTTCGAGTTCCGCATTTTCGAAAGAAATTTTTTTTTTTAAAAATAATTAACAATCGAAAAGATTGTCACGAAACGTCTTTGACTCCATGTTAACACACGGACGTTACGACTCTCTTAGCTTTACGATCGTTCTGTGGAACGGGGGCCAGGAAATTGAACACTTATTCTTTAGTAATTTATCATTAATTATCTCGATCTAGGTTGACAGATGGCCGCACAACGGCTTTGTGAAGAAGCTCGTGAGGAGAGATGGGTGCTTCTACTATTATGACAAGACGCGAGAGTGCCCAGACAAAGATGTGAACAGGACGAAGTTATACCAATACTAGGCACCGAGAACACTCATCGTCACCATTACCCATTATGTAAATAACATTGCTATTTGTGTCAATCATCTACGTCCATATATATCATTACAGATTGGCATAAAAAGGATTGGACATAAACATTACCCGGCATGTGTTTCCCGTCACGCTCTCATTACATACCATATGTTACATAATATGTATTAAGATTGGTCAAGACTTCTTGCATTGCTTTATGCATGTAACTGGATTATTTGAAAGAAAGGACAACTGGTTTGTGTGAATTCATGGTAGTTAGAAAATATGTTCATTCTGAGATGATAAATGGACAGTCTGTCAAAACATGTCAATATTTTACGAATGCATGCCAAATTCATCAGATACGAAGGTTCCACGTTCCACGCTCGGTGAACTGTGCTCGATCCGTTTACTACGGGGCCCGATATAATGACACCTTTTGAGTACTACGATTGCTTCTTTTTTAAATTTTATATATGGGTATTTGTGAACAAAACTTCCATTTGATTGTCATAATTCTCTAAAACGTTTGTAATCTCGAGCCCAGTACCCGAGATTACGAAACTTTTTGAGTACGATTTCATTCTCTAGCTCAAATTTTATACGGAGATTTGTGAACAAAACTTTGAGTTGAGCATCGTCGTACTCAAAAAACGTTCGTAATGCCGGGCCAAGGGCTCTCTATGCCGTCACGTTAAGTTGCTCGGCCTATGGAATGGAAACCCATCCAGTGTAACTCACGAGGTACTATATACCATTGCATATAAGGTACCCTTTACAGCTATACCTGTGGGAGAGCAATTTTATCGTGACGTTTTGGTCGGTATCCGTCTAGGAAACAATGTTAGAGCCGCTAGTGGAGAGAGAGAGAGAGAGAGAGAGAGAGAGAGAGAGAGAGAGAGAGAGAGAGAGAGAGAGAGAGAGAGAGAG
>JAUTBT010001152.1:0-10821 GCA_032361225.1 Lepetodrilus schrolli | reverse complement strand
TCCATTGACCGGGGTAATAATGCGCTTCGAGCATGCATTAGCATGGAGTCATGCGCTATATAAATGTACTATTAATTCATTAATATAATCCATGTTTTAATTCTGTAATAAGATGCCAACGGCCCATGTACATCTACAAGTATATGGCTACAGTACTAGCCATCTGTGCTCATCTACTGAATAATATTTGAACTCAGATGCCAGATGCACATTTCTAATAATTTCTAATACTAGTAATAAAAGTACATGTACCATTGCCATATTTATTTTTCTGTTATTTACAATAGCATCATACTAGTTACAATAAACAATAAAACAAATCTGATTGTGTTCTTGCAGATCATTCACTGTGCTAAAAGCCTTAAGGAAATTTCAGCGTGAAACCTCCAAATCTGCATGTAGGAACCATCTTGTACATAAGTTGTAGTCTCATCAGGTGCCAACATCGTCAATGGCAGCTATTTATGGTGGCACCAGTTTGTCACCTCGAGCCGAGCTAGAGACCTGTAATGAACTGATTGAACTCTGTCTGTCAGATTGTTGCAACTTTCAATAATAAGGCAGTTGAAATGTCTATTTTCATGACGCAGCCCACTGTAGCCCAGTGCAATATAATCTAGGAATATCACCAAAACTACACCTTAATATTCAAAAGGGCCCCATGACCTTTCTCCAATCTGTCAATGGCATGGAATTCCATGCAAAATTGATTTCAGAATTAATTCACTTTTGGAAACGAGATCACATTTATCTGAGAAATTCTAAATAAACACAAGAAGAGTGGGAGGAAAAAAACAAATCTGAAAAAGCCGAGCTTCTACGAATCCACATTTGCTGGCTTGTGTTGACTGATGTATGTGACAAAAAGCAAATTGCTTGTTGGACTGAGGGCACAGGCACGAGTAATCAGAACACAGTGCACGTGCATTTCATGTCCATCACCGCGAAAATGATGTCCATTTCATCCCAATGATTAGACTACAGTAATCCTGGATATAGTGTTCTAGAAAGTGTATGTGTTTTTTAATCAAATTATCAATCTAATAGTGTATTACATCACTAAGCATCACAGTGATGTATATATACACAGGGAATTCATGTCAATTGCAGTCATGAATATTCTGTAAGGTGCTCAAAGAATCTGATAACTGACACATTAACGTTTGTATCTAAATTATATAAATTTCTAACATTTGTTTACACCAAATCAGATAATGTTGTAACATAATCAAAGTAAGAATAACAGTAATGTTTGACAGCATAAATATAATTGGAAATAACAGAGAAAATAACAAAAGAAAATTTCATGCCAGATGTTTCCAAACAAAATTATTCAATACTGCGCCAAGCTGCTGTGTCATTGCATAAATGAACAAATATTGCTTGAATACATATTATATTATCTGAGCAAAATTGTTAAAAATAACTACTATTAATATTAGTATTATTGTTCTTGTTATTATTGCACCTTGAATATTGGCAAATGTTCTATGTTTCTTCATAATGGATGAGTTCATATTCTATAAGCATAATGATAATGTTAGAAACAATCAATTTGTGAATATGTAATGATTACATAACCATAGAGAGAATAATACATCACATTTCATCATCATCGTGTAGCTTAATAACACAGAGGATATTTCAAGTGCCTAGTGAAATAGCATGTTGCTCTCACCGAGTGACGTGGGAAAGGAGATATTTTCACGAGTTTTTCCATGTCACAAGATGAGAGATACATGCAATTTCACTAGGCACATGAAATATCCTATTTATTATATGCTTTTATTATATAATTATCAACAAAACTTCAAAAAGAAAACTATAAATTCTCCCAACCAGACAATGTATGCCATCAAAATACATCATTGAACTTTTTTAAATAAAAAGGCGCCCCTAACGACAAGCTAGCCTTCAATAGTTTTAACGACAAATAGAAGTAAAAACAGAATATATTCAATTAATTGACAAACACAAACAACTGGTACAATTCTGGTACATCAAAAATGTTAAAAAAGTGATGTGTAAAATTGATCAAATAGTGGTACAATAAACTGCCGAAAATGCCAATTGGCATCAAAGTAAATAATATAAAGTATATAGTATATAGTATATAATAAAAAATATACATCATTGTAAATATGCATCTAAGCACAATTAAGACTCATCTTAAAACACATCTTATCAAAAGTCACTACAAACCAATTTAATTATGTAACAGCCTAGTAGCCTACATTTCTGTATACCATGTCCAGTTTCATGTTTATTATGCACGTGCCCACAGAGCAGTACAACTGTGAATGATGCGCTATATAAATGCAATTATTATTATTATTATTACAGTCATTATTAATTATTACACCTCATCTGCCACATATATAGCAGTCTGATAGGTGTGACAATTGGCATTTAATTAACATTTAATTGTAATTGTACAACCTGTCAATCTCGTTAACTCTGTCAATATATCATGTTCATAGCACATATTTAACAACCGTTCCATGTGATAAATGTCAAATACATACTACAACCAGTTTTATTACTTTATATATATATATATATATATATATATATATATATATATACTAATATACTAATGTACTTTCAAAAGTAGATAATTTCACAGTTTTTAAAACACCTCAAGTTCATCTTCTGCCTTTTACCAATTCACATGCAATGTGTAACTTACATCTGAACACGTTGAATAATTAAATTAATAATACTTTTTCAAGTTAAAAGAATTTAGTTTTCAAATGCACCTGAAAATAATTCAGTTATCTATAAAAAAAAAAAGTTCTTGCTATATTAAAAAGAATGGGTACAATCATATTAAAAGTAAATATAATACAGTCTTACAGTGAAAACTTTAAGCCAGTCACAAATACGAGCTATGTTGTGCTTCATTTACATAGCAATTGTGAAATACAAAAACTGATGAAACATTGCCATGCAAATACCTCATAGATTCTCCATGTAGTGAGACAATATATTATGCAAAACACCAGCATCTGGGTCTCATTTGAAGGTAATAAAAGTCAGTTACCCATAACATATTACTAAATTGACTGTGCAATATAGTCATTAATCACACCTAAATTTAATTATTTAATTTCAAGATAGCACAAGACCACTCATGGATGAAACACAATCTTGAAAACAAAGTTCATGAACTTGAAAAAAAAGAAGATATATTCTGTTCTTAAACATAAAAGCTTTGTTTTGTTAATTTTGGATGGCTCATATACAAATATTAATATGATTATAAAAAAAAAGATGACTTAATACTTAAATAAGATTAGTTAAATTCTAATAGGTTTCACTGCCTTTTTTTTATATGATTTTGAGATATACTGGTATTCAAAATAAGTTTATAACAGTATTGTGTATAATTCAATATTTCATACAGTTAATATTTCATGTTAACAGACTTTCAACAGGCTATATCAAACCATAATGTATGAGTGAGTAACACATGGTAACATAGTACTGGACAATGTTACATTGTTAAATATTATCAGCTGATATCAGTGATGCTATTGTTGTTGTTCAAGAAACAGAGGCCATGTATTAGGATGTAGCAACATGTATTTAGAATGTAAACATTTAATCAAGATGTGTTCCTACTTTGCTTATTAAAGTAATATCATGTTGTAACAATGTTACACAAAGAGTTAAAATACAGTTTAAAGCTAAAACTTTAAAAAAATACACAATTAAAACATATATAAAATGTTAATTAAATTGTAATTAAATTATAAAATGGAAGGCGGATAAGCAAGAGTTGTGTTCTACTTTCTGTCATGGTTACTATTTGGAGGACATAAATAATTCTAAAACAATAATCATGAAACGTTTGTTGAATTCATGTACCAAAACGACACTGCACTTCTCCCTCTGGTAAAAACAAAAACAAGTACAGGGAAAAGTATCATTTTTATGGCAGTTAGATGCTGATGGGTATCGATTCTGTTCATAATGACCACTATAACAGAAAAAAGTCTTAAGACACAGTACAACCAACTCACATGATTAATCAAAATCCACACGGATTGTTGTCATTAAGTAAGTAATGGCCGTTTCTCTGGTAGAACATGAGTTCTGTTATCTGTAGGGCATGCATCAACTAGATGAGTGCTAGCTTTTTTTCTCTAATATTTACTGGTACAGTGTTGCCAACTAACGCAGGTTTTCACTCACTCCGATTGGTGATCAAGCCTCCCCTGGAGAATAAATGCCCGCTTTGATAAATAGACCACACTGCAGATGCACTTATGACAAGCACATTCATTGTCTGTCTGCATGTACATTTCGCCGACGTTAGCACTGCAAACAGTCGCACATAGCAATTAAGTTACTCCACCTCCAATATCGTCAATTTTCATAGTGGTCGAATTAATGATACATGTAGTCCAAATATTTCACTTCCATTTGATGATTTGATTTGCATGTTGCACCGGTGTGTTCATGGACAATTGCTATGTACATTGCTGCACCTGCAAACACCAGTCGCCCGTCAATCATGGAATAGATCAATGGACGATTATGGCCAGGAATAATGATGTGTGGGACGGTCCAAATCAATGTATATTGACTTAATCATTCAGAGGACTATAGTACAACATCACGATTGATCACACTGACAATGTATACAAATACTGCATCAATAACTTCATAAACAGTCAACCATCGCTTGGGCATTGCACCTGAACTGACTGTTCCCTGTCGGTGTAATTCAATATCGATAACGTTAGCATTTAATGTCTTCGTTATCTTGGCTTAATTATAAATACAGGTATTAGAATGTGTACATTACTCGGAATGTTAATTAACCCTAATGTATATATTTTTTTTGTCTATTTATTTTTAGATTATATTAAAGACTAATATTAAAGAGCGAGTGAATTATTGTTTTGTGTCACAGCGGGAATCTTTCACCCATACGCGACGATATTAAAGAACGAAAGCACTAGCCATATAACATCAAGATGATCAAACAACAGTAAAAGGATTTTTATTTTGAGTATGTAAACAGCATTGCATATATTCTGTGTCAACAAACCACATGTATATACTGTGATCACGGGAGATGATTGTATGCAAGCATACTACATCCATTTAAGACTATTCCAGAAACAGTGATCCCCCCCAATAAAGTGATCATTTATGATTTTATATTATGTGATCATCTATGACTTCACATAGTGATCATTTATAACTTCAACGCAGAACTGTCAGAAGTTTCCAGAATTAAAATTTCTTATTTCCTGAGGAATCACGTGGAAGCTCCTCTGCCACTGATCAGTGAACATGTTATGGGAGGTAAAACATCAATGTTTCCCATGTCATGCGAACATAAATTCCATTCCTGATCTCAAGTGAGATAAAAAATAAAATAAAAAATAAAACGAACAATGACATTCTATTTGATTGTACGCAGTTAAAAATAATGCAGCAAAAGCAAAGCTAACGTGCTACTGAAACAGCGCATTTCTCCCGTGACCTCCGACAGCCCGCCCTGAGTTACCACACGGAACAAGCAGGAATTTTCATCTCATTCATCGTGACCCATCCCTAAGACTACAGGTATGTCTTTCTGACTTCCCGGCGTCAGGAGCAGTCAAGCCGACCGCCGCTCCATAACATGCTCAGTCTGCACTAACACCTGTCACAGTAGCTAGTCCAGTCTTGTATGCAAACACATTACAGTACATCTCTTATCTTCAGATTATCCTGAACTCTAAGTTCTAAGTGTAACCCCTGGCTTAGATCACCCCACAGGACAAGTTACCCCCACCCTCAACTATCACAACCCTAACTGCTGTACACCTAATGTTTGCCTTGCTACGAGTCTGGTAATGTGGGTCACAGACTCAGTGATGATACCATATAGCAAGTTTCTTAAGTAACACAAATTCATTCGACAGATGTACAATTCGACATACATGTTAATAAAATGAAACTAGACTATTGTCAGTGGCTTTACATACTTTTTGGGAAGTTTATCCCCATATTTGAATAGACACACCCTAAAACATGCATTCTTTTGAAAACAAAATACAAACACACTCACCTAATGTTAAAGAATGCGCCTAGTGTAAACACCCCAGTCCAGAAAGTATGAGCACGTAGTCTTGGTGTTCCAATTTGATGGTTGAGAGTTGAAGGTTGGAAATATAATATAAACTATCACTGTGGTATATCACACAAGACGTAGAGACACAGTGTAAACAACACACAGTGTTTAGAAAGAACTGTTCGCTCAGACTAGTTCTAGCTGTCTGAAGCTTGCAGATAAACGCTCTCTATACACAGGGGTTCACCGAATCACACCCAACCTTTATTCTTTGTCCTGCAAGCGATCATAAGCTCACATTACTGTCCTGTGAGCATATATTCTCCAAATACACGTGAGCTAACTACATGCGCGAGATGAAAGTCAGTAAGTACTGTATTATCGCCACTTACCGAAGAAGTAAAGTTTCCAAGTCTTGTCCGTGTCCTTACTCAATAAATCGTGTAGTCCAAAGCGCATGCGCGAACTATCCCGGAAGCAGCGTGCAAGACTCGGGTTGTTTGTGTCTTTGTTTGACGTTTGCGAACTTTTCAGGTATGTTGTAATAGCAATTGGGATCTTGCCAAATATTCATGTATTGTTTTTTTCATAGTTTATACGTTATCATCATTCGAACATCGCAATCACTTTTGAAAGAATATTATGAATAATAGTGTTATAGAATGCACAAACAATGATGTGTTGTCTTTCATTCAAAATGGAGGGTTTCATTGTTTGTTGTTTTTTTACACTCCATGAGTCCATCAATCAATATAGGCGTCAGACGAAAGTCGATCGGGGTTTACAGCACAGATTCATTAATTATTAACGCGTGTAATTTTATTACTTTCCTCAGAAAATGTTGACAATAATTATAAGAATGGGATGTTTTTATAGACCCAATCGTAGGCCTAGGTCTAAAGTTTGAAGTCTTTTGTAAACAATGATTGCGTGACAATGCATTTCGTCTGTTGTTATTACACTATCGATATACTGGTACAAGCATATATTATAGATTATTATGAAATTATTTCACCATGGTCAGCAAAACAGGTTAGATTTTTAACACATGAACCTAGATTATTATATTACCATTTTTATTTGTTTGTTTAATCATCATAATGCAATATGCATTATTATTTTTATACTGTCGCTTAATAATATAAATGCATGGATGTCATGTCCAAACAACAATGAAAAAACGAGAAGAAAAAAACCACCAGTATATCAACAGCTGATCGAAGCAGGATCTGTCTGCATATATATATATATATACATATGTATATGGATATGATGAATCAGCCACAAACTTCATGAGTACTTTTGGTTGAGACCCATTTAGTTAGTTATGTATACTTTTAATTCTGTAGTAATTTAAGTTTACCTAGTAAACCCAATGGTATGTTGACACAGAAACAATCCTTACCAAAGATGAACAACCCGGTGTAATTATTGCATTGTACATAACACTTGATAATAATTCAGATTCTCAATATATACTGATATGTCATGTTGGACTCTAACAATACACAACCGGTAGAGATTAAAAAGTTGAGAAATTATACAATTGTTGAACAACATCAATGTGGTACATTGACTTCAAAACACCTGTCTGGGTAGGATTTTGGATAGCATTCAACAAGAAAACATTTCCAATTGCATTCCAAAGTGAAATTAGTGTACCAACAATCATTGTCATGGTTATGTAACCTTGGTGAATACAAAGCAGTATTCTGCTTGAATTATATAATTTTGTGTAACCTTGGTGAATACAAAGCAGTATTCTGCTTGAATTATATAATTTTCGGCAAATGTTTCTATTTATGTGTGCATTATTTTTGTTGTAGTTGACTCTGAAATGTAGTTTCTATCATCAGTTCATAAGACATAGTTGTCATGGATTCAACTCTGCCAGTTACAAATAATGTTGGACATCATTTAAGTCTACCGTAACCAGGGTTCTACAAGTGTTCTGACAAATTGATAATATTTTATGGGTGCATCTTTCAGTTCCAGTCAAGTTTCTGACTTGTGATGGGTGATATTTTATGCACTTATTTTTATCTAATTTTAGTTCATTCTTGAGTACTTTTCATTTGTATAACATGTTAACTACCAGGGCTGGCGAAATATATATCGATAATTGAGATTATTGTTGATGGAAATATTTAGTGAAGATTATCGTTATTAAATCTGTGTTATCGATTCCTATGAACAGATTTATGAATTACAAATTTCTTTTGATATCTACTTGTAACAGACTTCATGAAGATAGAAAGCAAGCAGCAAATTTCTGTGAGCAGTATAAAACCCTTGTCATCTTGTTAGGTTACGTAGCAGGGCATAGTATTTTCCAATATTTCTATCTCGCTAATTTTCAAAATATGGATTTTTCCAATAAATTGTCATCAAAATGCAAACACTCTTTTAGAACTGATTTGTCCGATATTTTTCAATAATTGATCGGTATTGAGCTGAGGATTATCGATCTTTCATATCTGTATCTATTACCAGCCCTATTAGCTACAGTGATGTTACAATTTACTGCATGGTATTGATTATGCTGCATTATTGCATTATGCTGCATTATTGCATTATGCAGCATTATTGCATTATGCTGCATTATTGAATCACAACTGGCCTTTCTCAACCTTCTGTTTTATGACAATATGATTTGTTTATGGTGTTTTGTAATAGAATTAAGATTAAAATCATTCAGAGACAATATCTTGTATTTGATGTCAACAATACTTTTTATGTATCACAAATCATGTGTATTCTGTAATTGTGTACCTGGGAACCATTTCATGAAGCTCGATCACTCTGTATCAATACTCCACAAAATTAATTACGGGCCATGCAGTAGCCTTTTTGGATATATAAATTTAGCTTTTTATTTAACAACGAAGAATTTCCAAATGTCTCCAGGCTCCGGTACTCTTCATGAATGTGCAGACACATTGGAAGAAGAATGCCATCAGATTCCCAACGAAATCTCCACAGGCTCCTAATTTATTTTGTCGAGTATATCTACCAGTGTCAACAAAATAAATTAAAGCAACTCTCTCACAGACATACCTGAATCCTACTTTTATACATTTTTTTTGGGGGGTACACCATCATTTTAATATGAAATTTGAAAGAACTCAATTGCATTGTTATAATTTTAACTTTTCAGGAATGTCACTAGTTTTGTTGTTATGTTGATGACAGGACATAACGAATCGGTCCTCTAAGTGCAATTCCCATTCAGCGATAACCTCTTGCTTGGCACAGTTTATCGAGCGGAATTACTCTTAAATATGCTCTTAAATATATTCGACTAGCTCTAGCGCTAAAAATATAAGACAAAAAAACTATATAAAAAACAAACTATCATGGTCCGCCAATAATAGAAAGGTGCCAATATATATTAATAATTATTAATTTAAAAAGTAAAATATGTTTTCATTCTTTATTTTCGGTTATACTTTTTGTATTAACTGTAGGAAAGCTAACGGCTCTGGTCCGTGATGTCGTATTATGCCAGATCAACTTGTAACAGGCACATATAGTTCAGATAACAAGAGTGTTATTATGATGGACCATTCCTGCTAGTAACTTGCCCGATAAAATTTGCTGTGAGAACTTGTAGTGAAACAATGGCTGAATGGTTCGCAATGGAACACGTAATTCCATTTGTCCTGCGAATATTAACAGACGTAGGAACGTGAAATATCATCAAAGTATTTAGAAAAAAACTGTACAAATGGCAAAATGTCCGTGAGAGAGAAAGGACAACCATGCGACGAAAGCATTGTGAATATATTGGATTGATAAACAATTTTATGTTCTAATTCGCAAGCTCAACCGAAAATATAATATTTACAAACATATATATTGTAACCAACACTCAATTGCACGGTGTCCACGACGTCTCAAGCATATCAGACGAAAACATTGTGAATATAGTGGATTGATAAATCATTTAAAAAAAGATGAACTCATGTTCACATAATCGAGGTCTATCCGAACTATTCTTCATTGAGTCGGTCCCAGTCTCATACTGTGAACTCGATGTTCAATTGTGGCACTCCCTAGAGTTGCCATCCAGACGATGTCCTTTCATGAACTCCGTATAATCACATGTACGCCACGGTCGTGTTCGGATCGAGATATGAAGCGTGCATGCAACAGTTGTCGGATAGGTCAGCTCACCTGTCAGCGCCGGTCACAGAATACGGTCTGATTTGCATACGAAACAAGCACAGTAGTCAGAAACGTGACGAAGCCTTCAGCGTTTAATTAGAACAAATATGGATATCTGAATGAAATGCTATGGGCATCCCTTGTCCTGCTGGTAATGCCATACATATCCCATTGGTGTTTCAGCGGGGTAGGTGTCATTTACCAATGTCTGGAATGGATGTAGGTTGATGGATTTTTATTTTTGTATAGTTTGGTTCGATGTGCGTGATGAAGAGTATTAGTTGTGGTTATGCGTGGCTTTTAGTGGTAGCTGCTATCAGTGCAAGCTTTCGTGCATTAAAGCAAATGCAACATAGATGTAGAAACAAATAATCTTATGAATGAACAAGCAAACAAGAAAACATGGCAAATCGCAGACACTGAACAATTATTATGTTAATTTTCAACTAAGATTTCGATATATATGTATTCTGATACAATATTCTTTCGAAAATTTAATTTAATTTAATAGTACATTTATATAGCGCATGACTCCATGCTAATGCATGCTCGAAGCGCATTATTACCCCGGTCAATGGATC
>JAUTBT010001151.1:0-10821 GCA_032361225.1 Lepetodrilus schrolli | reverse complement strand
TATATATAATTTAAAAAATATTTTATATTTTTTTTATTATAAAACAAAAAAATATCTATGTTATCTAATATACCAACCCGCCGTATTCCCATGAGAATGTTGTCAGGGGACATTCCTAGTTGCACCAGACGGATGCCGACGCCGTCTTCGTCCACTTCCACGAAGCTTCCCTCGAAAGTCACCACATCTTTCACGTCAGTGCTGAACTCGCTCTTGTACAATAGGCGTTGTAATGGCCCGGGGTGATACACCATTGGTTAGTCTATCATGAATGCCCTGGGAAAAAAAGGAAACCAGCAAGAGTGACCGGAAGTGCAGATGTTAGTTATTTCATCAGAAACACGAAGCTGTAATAATACCCTGTGAATTATTTATCATCCTGAGTTCAACAATTTATGCTAGTGCTAGCAGGTACTTAGTATTTTGCAGCGCTCAACGCTACAGGGGTTGGATGTTTTTCATGCACAAAACTGACAAGTTGGGATACCAGTGGAATCATCTTTAAAAAGGCGGATTTAAGCTCCAAGTCGAAACAAATCAGTATGGAAAACTTTCAGTAGTATTCCGTGGCATTTTTCTCTAGACAAGCTGTTTGGGGAAAAAACACACTCGCGAACATTATAATTACTCACGAACATTTAAATGGCGAGAATTCTCAGATATTTGATGATGCATTAAGTCGTATGGATGTTACAGTGGCAACTGCAGGTTTTCCGATAAAATATCAATGACAAGAATATAGGTATAGGAGGAGGAGAAAAGGTAGAACAAGAATAAGAAGAAAGTAGAAGAATAATGAGGAAGAAGGAGGAGGAGGAGATGAAGAAGACGAAGAAGTAGAAGAATACGGAAATGTTTATTATATATGTAGTGTCGTATGTAAATATAATACGTGGCAAATATGCTTAAACAATAACACCCAGCCATAGAATGGCTTATGGATATGTAATAATCTGTACCAGCATTTAATTACTATTTTAATTAATTATGTTTATCATATCAGTGTATAGTCTTTACATTGTTAACAGTACGAATTAATTCATGATGAAACATAATGAAATCAATTGCCGTTGTTAAAAGTGATTATTCTAGTAAGGATTTTGGTTAAAACAAAAGCTATCAACAGTAGTTCATGATCATGAAAACAAGGGAAATCTCTCAAACATTACACGTATGCAGACAAATAATGTGCTATGATCCAATTTATAAGGCTGTGCCTTAATTTTGTATATTACGATTACAAGTAAAGTTTCCAGTTTATCAAAAGCTCTTATTTATTGAAATATCATTGATGTGAATTCTTTACAATATTATCGCCAAAAATCAATTCCTTCTATGTATAAAAAAAACATACCGTATTTGTTGAAATTTCGACTATCTTCACATAATTTGACCATAGAAACTAGAACATAATAATATAATGTTAAAGATAGAACATGTAAGGTTTGTTCAAGTGATATTGAAGACACATTTCATTTTGTACTGATATGTCCAGTGCATCTTGAACTTTGAAATATTTCAAACTTGTTTAATTATTTAGTGTACAAAATGTTAAGCAGATGCAATATAGGAAAATATCTGTTTAATGCTAGTCAATTACGAAGTGACTCATTGTAAATTGATATATTCTTCTTATGCAATGTAGGTTACATCTATTTTTTCTCTCAAGTTTCAAGTAAACCAGTATAATTATTTGTTAACTAGCAGATTAACTGTAAAATTAAAGGTTAATAAAGAATATTAATTGAATTGAATTGAATTCATTACCTGAGGCGCGATGCTAGTTGTTTCTAGTAGCGACGTCTGATTATGACGTCATAATTGCAGGTACACTGTCATATGCTTTATTTGACATGTACAATATTATTCACGGTACTAATAATGTTTGGGTTCTAGGTCCATAGGATGGTATTGTAGTTAGAATAGTATGAACTAACAACCAGCTAATACGTGTACATTTACAGGCCCGTGCTTTCTAATTTGTGTACTTACATTCGGGGCAGAAGGGGGGTATTTATTAAACTACAACTACAATACTATTTTGACACATTTGAAAGCTTTCAATTATGAAAGATACATACAATTATTCCTAGGTAAAACATTCGCGTTATTTCGTGTTGTTATTTCGGATCAATAAGTAGGTGTGCGCCATGTTTTAGATAAATTTTAATAATATAACCTCTTTAAAGCTAGAGGTAAGAAATTATGCATACTCTCTAAGAAAAGGAGTTCATATATATATTTAGTTAGTAATTATCTAATTAAAATACTAATATAAGACATTGCAAGATAGACATTTATATTAAAGTGATTTGATAAAAAAAATCGATTGATTAGACGTACAAAATGTCGTCATCTGGTTGGAAGGCAAATCGTACTAGTTTTATTAGAGGCTAGCTGACAACCACTATGGCCGCTGAAGAAGTCGATGTTGTCGCATTAAGCGATAACGAAGATGAGGTTAGTGAGCAATCAGTTACATTATATATTGTATCTTAAGTTGTATTTATGCAAAAACACATTCAGCAATATATCTGTATGTTGCAGTTGTATTGTTCAGTTATCCAAACGTCTGTTTTAGTCGATGATTGAAGGTATTCCAGTTTTCGTGCATACTATTATAATTCACTGTTGTAGTCTAGGACAACTGGGCCAAATTCTGTGCGCATCTAAGATTATATTGTTCAGTTATCCAAACGTCTTTTTTAGTCGCTGATTGAAGGTATTCCAGTTTCGTGCATAATATTATAATTCACTGTTGTAGTGACTAGCCTAGGACAACTGGGCCAAAGTCTTTGCGCATCTAAGATTAATAGTAATGTTGTGTTTTATTTTATTATTATTATACTACCTATGCTATTATGGTTATGGACATGCAGAAATACAAACCTGCAAAATACAAGTGTTGCTAACATTTTAATATTGCAATATTATTATTATATGACAGGCAGATGTGGTCATATCTGAAGTGAGTATAGCGAAGCAAAATCACTACCTGGCCATAAACAAGGCCAAAGTACAGATATGACCACATCTGCCTGTCATATAGTAATAATATTGCAATTTTAAAATGTTAGCAACACATTATCATCACCTGGCCATAAAAAAGACCAAATCTGTACTTGAATCATAAGATTTTTGAATAAAATAATATATATTTTAAAATCTATTCTATACTATACCGTATTCAAGATATATTCAACTAGCATAAAATGTAACTAGGCCATGTTTATGACCAGATTTTGTCACCAGCTGGTCACTGCTACACTAATCAAGATAAATATACACATACTCACTATTACCTGTCATAAGTATATGTGACTCATTGGCACAGTCTGTTGTTGTTATATTCTTGTTAATCTAATGTCATGTGTTATCTGCAGATCTTAATTGTATTATTATTATTATTATTATTATTATTACTGGTATTATTGGGCGGTAGCGCAGTGATATAACAGTTGGACTTCGGAGCCACGGTTTCTTGTTCAAATCCCGACCCTGGGGGCCCGGCATCAATGTTCGCGAAAGTTACCTTCCTGACGTGATATTGATAGGATGCGCTGTCTGTAGAGAGGCAATGCAGTTATCATCCTTGGTCTTGTCAGTACCAGCCGGTGCTCGAAGGTTTACTGCAATATTCAGCGCTACGGATGTTGCGGGTTTCCTCCTGCCCTAAACTGACAAGCCGTGATATTTATAAGTGAAAGAACCTTGAAAGCGGCTTTAAACCCCAATTTTTATTTTATGTTTTAAAGAGAGAAAAGATGTTATCATTGTTCTATTCATAGCTCCTAAAATTTGTGCACAAGTTTCTCTCTGGATGTGTGCCATGGATGCCACATGGAGCGAGTCCTGAACCCCTGTGGTGGGAAGATGACAGAGATATTACGCAGCGCAATAATCATGTTATCAATCGCGAAATTGGCGCAGTAGAAATCTTAACATTATAAAGCTCTTTTGTGTGTTTTTGTGTAACTGCCGATCGGCAAGAACGAATAGTAATCTAGTTTTTATTATTTGAAAATAAAATGTCCGTAGCACAATTATTGAGCATGAATGCCGCTATACTTCTTGAGCTCTATACCACACACGTTGCGTGGATGTCTATAAAACGTATACATATATGCAACTCTCAATTCTAAGTTTTCTTTAAGTGTTATTTCAGATTACTCAGTCTTCTGGATACATCTACATGCATGACAACCAACAGTATATATAATTTATGTGTGGTTGTTGTTTTTTAAATATCATACATTCGAAGGTTTGTATACGATACATAATTTATTATTTTCTTTAAGTAAATTGAAAGACAAATTTGGTGCAACTAAATTCAACATAAAACATCTCACGCAAGAATGTGTATACATGTATTGTGTATTGAATCTGTATACACGTGTAAGCATGTTTTGTGTATAAGAATTCGTTGTGGTACAAATCGCCGAAATCGAATCACGCAGACCTACACTCATACGCAAAACATCAAATTCAATAAAACATGAGTGATAATAGATAGGCTTAGTGACAGATAATAGATAGGCTTACGACGCAGCTCCTTAGTAGCATGGCCGAGAACAATAAAAAATATGCATGCACTGTTTAAATATTATACATGCACAGTCCTCATGAGTTTGCTGGACGTGAAGTGCTCTCAATGTCTACAGCGCGCTCGTGTCCATTCCAAACTAAATATAAGCATATTAAAAGTCAATCTTTACATGCGAGTGAATTATTAAAATAATATTAAGATCTCAATCAACAATTCTGTTTCAACATAGTCAAGAACTTGTGTAAATATCATAAGACGTGGTAGCATTTTTTTTTTCGATTTAAAACTCAGGCACACATTCAGATCCACATCCTCTATCTCAATTTCCCTCAAGACTATTTACTATTTATTTTTAACAAACTAGAAGAGAGAACGTACATCGAGTCCTTGAACTTTCGTCTACGTCGTTCGTGGTCCTCAGAGATACACTCTTTAGTTAGTTGTTGTTTTTACGGTCGCCTTCCAACTTAGTTGATTTCGGCAGTGAGATACGATTTAATTCAGAGGTATTTATGGTAAGAACTGCTCCCAGGGGGAGCATGAAATGGTACCATTAAGACAACTACAGAGCTTGACAATAAAATAGATATGCACATTAAAATTTCAGTCGAGTGTTGAGGGACCATCAAGTGTCCTGCCTTGTTATAGATATTAGATTGCGAGGCGAGGCTGACCTAGACTGGTAGCACGTCTGTACGATTTCTTCTTCCACATTTTAATACCAATAGTTCTGCATGTGGCTTGGATGACTGCAGTCGATATGGTGTAGTCAAGAATGGTCGTATGAATTTGTTACAAGTTTATGCGAACTCCATTGACTAAGTAAGGGGAGCTGGATTATTATCGAAGGCCATAGTCCAAGCATAATCTGATGGTATTGATGCGTTCCATCATACCCGATTCAGCATGCGGAATGGTCTCGATCAATAATGGCGGCCATTTTGGATTTTGAAAATGTTTGGTTGACTTGATCACGATAGTACCGATGAAATAAAATATGCAAAGTTTGAGTGCTTTTTTTTGTTGAAAATATTGCTTATAATTAACATATCTGAAAATACTGCGTTATTGAATGGCCTTGAATTTGGTGGCCATATTGGAAATATTCAGGTGAATCATTATGTGTATAGTTTCACAAGGAAGATAAAGTACCGTAATGCATCATTTGAAAGTATTCCGTGAACAATTATATGTGATATAATCAAATTTATGGTCGCCATCTTGGATTTGGTGGCCATATTTGAACATTTCAGTTGGCCCCATATCCATATTTTCGTGTAATGGGGACAAGATCATATCTGCTGGGACCCAATGCTTTCTAGCACATGCAATAACCAGAGATGCGTCCATGCAGCACTACTTTTCAACAGTACAATGTACGTAGTGATACGGAAGCTGTTCAGTCACCCATGTTGTACTACTTTTCACTACGCGTGTAGACCCTGTAGCTTTTTGTAGAAAAATCGAAATCATGATGCCGATTTTCCATTTTCCACCAAACCTTTTCAGCCAGCCATTACTTTTTAGAAAAGTAGCGTAGTGTAGTGAAATGTATTGCAGTCTGGCCCCGACATTACGAAACGTTGAGCACGAGTTTATATTCAAAATAGTTTCGTAATCTTGGGGCCTGAAGCCCAGTTCCAGTGACTTTGTATGTAGGTGCACCAATCACTGCACCATTTCACCTCTGCATTAGAGAATGGTGAATTTGCACGATCTGGTACCAATATTTTAATATCTGTTGGCTGTTTAAAGAGGGTGTACACCACAAATAACAAAACAAAGACATCTTAAAGCTGTATTGTATATATATTTACAGCAGCACACAGATGCTGATGATAACAGATGATGCATCTGAGTAGAGGACAACAATTCACTCAATCTTTTCAAACATGGACAGGTTTGATTTGATCAACCTTTGCCGTAACAAAACAATCGTATCCACCTACTGCTTCATAAAATAATTTCATTAAAAGATTTTAATTGCATTCTGGTTAGTTTATAATAGCACTTTACTTTATTAATATTTACTCCCATCAACAAATATTTATAGTTTATATTGACATGTTATTTCAACAACAATGAATATGAGAATTTCATCTGGGACTTGTTCGCTGTACTTCCAACGCTTGTCGGCAGCATCATGAACATCGATCCCTGTTGATGAAAACCAGACGCGATGACCACAGTCTAGTATCGGTAGTGTTCTGGTTTGAAGGGGCCGTCTTTAGGTATTCCGAGGTATTTGGCCTGGGCGTCCGACAGCTTCGTCAACTCCACTCCGAGATGTCTCAAGTGAGCTGCTGCCACCTCCTCGTCCAGCTGTGGAAATAACACGTTCAATTTGTGACGTCCGACGTTTCCATGTAGAATACAGATGGCCATCTCTAAAATGTCATCATTTTCAACAAAAGTCGGATAACTATATTTTAAGAAATTCATATGAATGAATGTATTAGTTTTACTTCTTTGCAGAAATCTTTCACCCATACGCAACAAGAGATTCCTGAATGAGAGTGAATTATTGTTTTATGCCACAGTGGAAATCTTTCTCCTATAAATGACCAATAATAGATGGGATAAAATGAAAAGCAGCATGATAAAACATGTCAAAATGTTTGATTAAAATTGAAGTAGATGAGAAAAATATAGTAAGAGATTCGTACTTTATCAGTATTCCAAACATATTTCATAGGGATCATCAATATCTCATCTATACACAGAACTCGTATTCAATACACAAAGTTGAGAAATTGAAAAGGCTATATTTTTATGGGTTGAAGATAAAACTTGGAGATCATACCTGGAGACAATGACACAAAAAACACCATACATACATCTACAGTGATTAAAACATTCAGTAGAAGATGTGGCATCCCAAGAAGACACTTGTAGGGAGATAAAAAATAAAAATAAAAATAAATAATTGTCCCCATATACAGTAGGGAATTCCCCACGACTTCTTTGCTGCGATGTAAAACAATAATTCACTCACGATTTCTTTGCAAGTGAACCATATAGAAGGATGCATCCATGGCAGAGATAGAGAATACTAAACTTGCTTCCGCGTGATACCATTTTTATGAAACAGGTGAAAACTATTCATGAGTTTCATAAAAATTGTATCACACAGAAGCGAGTTTAGTATTTTATTTATTACACTACCAACCCCGACATGCAAATGACCAGCTTATCGACTTTATTGCAGTTCGTTTTCCATCAGTTTAGACTACAGCACGCCCATGAATACACAAGTACAAAGGCTTGACCGCTTGACAAATATTTCATTGCGTATTCACAAATACATAATCCCTTGGATTCAAGAGAAATACAACTTTAGAATCCTCATGGGATGGTGAATTCAAATTGGTATTAATAACAATAAATTGTGATAGTGTTCATCAAGTCTTAAAACTTGAACATTGTAGTGAAAGTATGACCAAAGGGAGACAACTCAGATAAACTGCCTGCGCACACGTTTGTCTGGCTACTTGAACAGCTGACGACTAATGAATAAACCTGTTTTTTAACACTGTATGCACTGCATCACGAGATGCAAATGACGATGAAAACAAACATGCAAGAAAATGAATATTCTGACATGCAATTTTTACATCGAGCACCAATATATATAGCGCAGCAAAAGTGATATTACACTATAGAAAACTCAAAACAGTTACGACATGGGTGATATCTCACCGGGAGTAATAAAAGCTTTTAAAATATTAACGAATTTCACGACGGTACATCTTTGTATAGGTTTCGTAAACTTCAGTCTTAGGGTACCAGGAATGTTCTACCTGAAGAGCCCTTGCAGAAAACCTACCTTCTTAGGCAGCATGAACACTCCAACTTTGTAGTCCTTGGACTTCGTCCATAGCTCTATCTGGGCCAGCACCTGGTTGGTGAAGGAGTTGCTCATCACGAAGCTGGGGTGGCCGTGCGCGCAGCCCAAGTTGACCAGACGTCCCTCGGCCAGAAGGATGATGTGGCGGCCATTTTTCATCTCGTACCGGTCCACCTGCAGACGGGAGGTCAGAATATTACCATGGTGATGGAGCGACTGGATTCTTGCTGGATACAGCTGCCAGAGTCTGGAGTCTCGCACGGAAGTGATAATGTTAATGAACAGTTTAGGTAAAATCTCGAGAATTGAGAATGAATTTTTAAAATAAGAATGTCTGACGATATACCCAGACATTATTCAAGCATGTCAGATGATGTACCCAGACATTATTCAAGCTAACTATTGTTTTTAAAAGTTGGAGCAACGATATAATATACAAACCACACTTCAAAAATGTGTAGTTTGCTGATGAAGAAGCCTATGGAAGCACTCGTAAAATACTCTTCAAAAGCATTCAACGAGTTTCCTTTTCTAACCAAACCAACTGACATAATACATCATTATACAAGCTGTCATTCAGTATGGAGTGGTTACATGGATTGATGTACCATCTATATGAATGTATGTACCCTGATGCACCATCTAAATGAATGTATGTACCCTGATGTACCATCTATATGAATGTATGTACCATCTATATGAATGTATGTACCATCTATATGAATGTATGTATGTATGTACCCTGATGTACCATCTATATGAATGTATGTACCCTGAAGTTCACTGGATTGGTTCAAACATAACATCAATAGATCCATCAATTTTGTTCTTCTGTGGTTCAAAGCCGAATTAATCTGCCTTGTACGCAACATGTTCACAACATTAACCCTTTACCTATTAGAGTGCACTGGCTACTGATCTATCAGTTATCGGTCCTTAAAGGGTTAATCACTTTAGACATGACGTATTGCTCCTTTGTTCATAAAATATCAACTTTTCTGACAAGGGGAGATAATTCCATCATGTGGAGGATACCTACTGAAGAGCTAATACACTACGTTTAGTAGATTTGGACAACAGAACACAAGCGACGAGCATGGACTACTGTAGACTTCAGTGACAAAACAGGAATGTTCACAATGAGCCGCTCTCGAGACGTTGGATCTATAACCACCAATACCTGTGGCTTAATCTCTTCTTTCTTGATGCAGTGCTCGTTCAGGTATTTGACGTCAATCTCGCAGTCGAAGTGGCCGATGTTGCACACGATGGAGTCCTCCAACATCACATCAAAGTGGTGTGGTCGGATAATCCCCTCGCATCCAGTCGCTGTGACGAAGATACGGGCATGTTTGACAGCCTCGTCCATAGTGGTTACCTGGTAACCTGTAGAAACATGGAAAACCACATCATGCATCGTATCTTATAAAGTACAAAGCTGTGCTTCACGTGCAGTATGATATTGACCCATTTAGATGTTAGATGTGGAACACAATTACATTTCTTTCTTCTATTATTATGTATTACACCAAAATATAGTACAGAATTGTTGAATTTGAAACACTGAATGTTTATACAGATATAACGAGGAATGAATAATCATTTAAATTATGCCAGAGTGGCAAATAATTTAAATAAGGCAAGTGTAGTAGAAAATAACATGAAACTCTTAGAACAGGCTACACGTGTAGCAAGTAACACACAATAACTCTCACAGCGATGTTGATCACTTTATCTACACGTGGGATATGGCTCCATGGTGGCAGGCATGGCAACGGACAATTGTGATTTCCAAAGTGGGTACAAGAGATGAAAGCCTGGAGATTACGAAACCTTTTTGAGACCGATTTCTTTTTCAAGTTTTGTTCACAAATCCCCCATATAAAATGTTGAGCTTGGGAATGAAATCGCACTCAAGAATGTTTTGTAGTCTCGGGGCCTGGTCAGATACAGTACCTTCCATGGCAGCCTGCAGGGCGTTGATGGGATCAATCTCGGAGACCATGACTCGCGCCCCGAAGGCTCGGAGAGCTTGAGCACAGCCCTTGCCGACGTCCCCGTACCCATTGACACATGCCACCTTCCCAGCAAGCATCACATCGGTCGCCCGCTTGATGCCGTCCACCAGTGACTCGCGACACCCGTACAGGTTGTCGAACTTGCTCTGAAATCGACAACGCCATTATTGTATTTTACATACGTCACAGTGGGAAGTAAGTGCGAGGTGCATAATCCAACTCGGGAGTTTCAAATATGCACAGAATACGTTTGTGTCTGTCAAAGGTGAACAACAGTCCAAGATGCTTTAGCACTAAGAATGTGTTTGTCATCTAGTTTGTGTTACATGCATGTGTGTTTGTCATCTAGTTTGTGTTACATGCATGTGTGTTTGTCATCTAGTTTGTGTTACATGCATGTGTGTTTGTCA
>JAUTBT010001150.1:0-10821 GCA_032361225.1 Lepetodrilus schrolli | reverse complement strand
GTGGGTTATATACAGTAGGTTATATACAGTGGTTAAATACAGTGAGTTGTATACAGTGGGTTATATTCAGTGGGTTGTATAGAAGTAGGTTATATACAGTGGGTTATATACAGTGGGTTATTTACAGTGGGTTATATATAGTGAGTTATATACAGTGGGTTATATACAGTGGGTTGTATACAGTGGGTTGTATATAGTGAGTTATACTGCTTCATTAGGTATAGTCTGATCTGGTGGTGGCGCCTATAAAAGTGTTCTTATAATATAAGCCGACTGTCTTGTAATTAATGTAGCAAGCATCTGTATTGTGTCATGTCGGAATTATTTGTGTATGTATGTGGTAGTATGGGTAGGTATGGGTTGGGAGATTTAAAAAAGAAATGGGTGTAGGTAGATGTAGATGTAGATGTAACTTGGTAAGGTATATAGTTAGAGGGAGGGAGGTACCTCTATGTGCCCTTTTGTTTACCTGTAAACAGATTCAGTATTATTACCCTATTCTTTGCCCTCTGATCTTGTTCAAACATTGGGTCATTGTTTATTCAACACACTCTAGTTGTTTGGCTTTATTGAACGTTGGTTAATGGGTGCAAGACCCTGAAGTATATGATAATTCAGTACAATACACTGGCTTGTCATAAAGGTGCACGTCTTATCACCACTATAGGAGTTCAGAATAACACTCAAATACACACAAGTCTTTCTGGTGGCTTTTACAATCTACTTCGTCCCTAATGTGAAATCCTTTGTGTCACCAGTATACATGCTGTGTGTTAAATGGAATTGTTCAATGACTAATGTGTAGTCAGGCTACAGATGTACTTGTTTTGTTGTAGGTCTACTTGATGTTACATTGTTA
Source organism: Lepetodrilus schrolli (assembly GCA_032361225.1). Taxonomy (NCBI): domain Eukaryota; kingdom Metazoa; phylum Mollusca; class Gastropoda; order Lepetellida; family Lepetodrilidae; genus Lepetodrilus; species Lepetodrilus schrolli. The sequence goes on along the minus strand of JAUTBT010001150.1, from coordinate 9,962 downwards.
ATCTAATTCAGTCAGTTAATAAATGGATCTCAACAATTATTTGAAAAATACAAACAATATTGTTTGTTGTAGATATGTTAATTTGCTTGAGCCACATAATAATACTTATAGATTTATTATAATTGTTTCTTAGACACGGTGGTCTGTTCACAAAATATGGTGCATAAAAAAAATAATTTAAATTGGATATTTATTTAAAATAAAACATGAAACCCCTTACTCCTATTTCATTTTTGTACAACCTCTAGATAATACTTAGCTTAAATAGGACTATGCTCTTATATAAAATACAACAATTAAATGGTACATCTCATGCATTCATTTGTATTTAAATATATAGATTTGTGATCTTTAAACGATTATCCAGAGTATACGCCTAAATATTGATCACTTTGATGCCGTTGTCCAATTCTTATTTTGTCTATTGCTCACAAAATTCTACCTGACAATGTAATGTTGATTGTACACCCTGTTATTTCTTTTTTTTATGACCAGAATTAATACTAAACTATTGTTTACAGTTATGTTGATTCATGTTATAATACCAACCATAAACCTTTCTTGATATTGTGTTGATTCTATCAATTACTTGGTGTTTTTTTTGTGTGTGTTTTTACTTAAAGTAAAGATAAATTACAAAACATTCAAGTGTATACATACATTTAATATCTGTGGATCAGTGATTTCACTATGTTGTTTCATATCTATGGATCACTTACTGGCTTACGATTTATGAGTAATCCTCCACATATATTTATATCACAGCCGTGAATGTGACAGGCTTAGTGCAGTTTGCTGTGACTCTCTGCCAGCTTTCCTAATCACACAGCAAGAAAAGAAGCCGTTATGCTATCCATTACTGTCCAATCTGTGATATCAGAACTACATGCAAGTGGGATCAGGCATAAACGAGGGATTTAAGAGAAGTGCTGTGTATTGCTGATGGCTGAGGCAGGTTTTTTCAAACTTCTCCACTGATGTTCAAAGGTTCAGTAGTCTCGCTACTTACTACATGCATGTGATTGTGAATTGCGAGCAATGGACACTATGGATATACACCTAGGTGGTATACTGTATACTGTGAAGATTGCAGGTAATCCTGAAATATTGTTACTTGGAGTAAACCAATATATATTCTAATTAGTGAATAAAATTTGGTTGGCAAGTTTTGAAAAAAGAACTTATAAGTTAAGGATATGAATAGTGTCTTTGTGTTATCAGCTATTGTGGGATATTTCTAAATCTTTTTTTCATCAGCTAGAGTACAAATATATATAATAGTTTTCAATACTACTGTTGATTTATGCTTGAAATATATACTTATGCCATGACTAGCTGTGTCCTTACTGATCCCATTAACTTATACATTGTACTTTTTGAAAGCAGTATGGCACTATGTCAATACCATGACATAGCAGGACTACAATACAACAGTGTGTCAAGTTCCTCTAGGTGTTACTGTTCTGTAAGAGTTGGTTTTGTTAACATCGGGGCCCAGCCCAGCGCGGTATTTGCTGCTGTGTAAGGACTTCCTTTTCATCTGTGTCGGTGTTATGGTAGGGGGCATATTAGAAAAGTGACATATTGATTATTGGATCACTGGGTATTGATTTAATAATCATGGCATAAGGTCAGTGGTCGCGATTTTGCTCTCTGCCGTCATTTTGTGATACCTCGTATGGAAAAAAATATTTACGGTCAGTTTATAAATTCACAATGAAATCGATTTTTGATTTTAGGTCGTGATCGTTGATATCTGTCTAATCTGAATGTATGTCTGGTGTCTTTATGGAAAGTAGAATGGGTGTTCTTCATTATGCTTCATCTAAAGGAAATTCAGTATACATGTGATAAGGTGATAGCATGTCTATAAATTAATACAGCATGACTTTATTTTCAAGTAGACATCACTTTCAATTTTGTGCTGTCATTGCTCATTGTGATATAACATCGGCATGATGTCATTTGAGGAAGGCAATGACATCATAGTATTTTATGAATGTCTTGAAATAATGGAGAATTTACTGGATATTATGCAGTGAGATCGTAGGATTGCGTGGCTGAATTGGACAAACAAACTGCTTCTGCCTGGAAGTTGAGATCAGACAAGAGGGAGTTCAGTGTTTATGAGGCCTGTAGACTTGACAGGAACACCTGTTGTGTGTAGACTTGACAGGAACACCTGTTGTGCAGTGACACTGGCTGGTATGTCTATGTGTACGTGAGTCCATTCGGTCCATCATCGGTAACCATGACATGGAGATACAGGGAAGCACGAGTATGGAAGCGTACCACCTTCAGAGACAAGCGGATATCACCGTCAGGACAGTAAGTCATCCATGTGTGTGTTCTTCTGTCTCAGTACTTTGGAATGCATATGTGAATAAATATATATATATATATATATATATATATATATGTATACAGTGAACCCTCGGTATACCGCTACTTTATGGGTCCACGAAATCTCTTGTAGTTGTACTTATGCATCGAATTCCAGAATTTAAAAAAATGTCAGCTAGTCCCATTTTTTGTTACCACACACGTCAGCCAGCCCAGTTTTATACTAATAAATGGGGTCCACGTTGGCCGCACGGTTTAACCGAATCTGCGATGTAATGAAGGGCGTTATGTCAGGGGTTCACTGTATATTAAATGATCCTATTCAGTTATCATCCTTGTTTTGTCAGTACCAGCTTACTGCAATAATTATTAATGCTATTGGTGTTGCAATGGTGTCATTAAGTCACATTAACATTTCATTTTGACTATCAGCCATTGGACCCTTCGGCAACACTGTATCACTGACCTATCACTACATGTATTGGACATGGGATATTGTAGTAAATGTCAGCATTGTCATGATATATGAGAGTGAGCGTAGACTGAGCCAGTATTAACCTTGTCCCTGCTGGTCCACTCAGTAGGACAGCTTCACCTCTCCAGCACTGAGGGTTAAGACTTGGTGGGTGGAGGTTCAAGTTAAACAGACTGTATGGAATGAATAGCAGCAAATTGTTTACCTCTGCCTACAGCTGTGGTGTATTGAGATACATGACAATATTTGCATTTATAATAATTATCCTATTAGTTTTGCACAACTTGAATAGTAATTGATTAAATAAATAAAATACTCATATAACATTATACGTTATTACAATGTTGTGTAAATGTTAATTTATATCAGTAGGATTCACACAATGTTGTAATAATGTTGTATAATAATATATGTTTGTCAAGCTATGAATATGGAAATATTTAATAACAAACATCCATTTTTGGGTAACAATAACTATTCCCGTAATCTCAATATGTTATGTATAGATATCTCGATAGTATCTGTGATCTATATACATGTATATATATATATATAAGTATTGGGACCAAATTCCATTCCTCGTGTACAAGATCCCAGCATTTACTGGTATAGTCTTGTAGCCACTTGTTTATGTCACTACTTGACCATCTTGGCATGTTGAGAGACTGTCAGAAGACTGTTAGTGTACTCCATGCTGTAGTATGCTATACGTCACAGTATGCTATACGTCACAGTATGCTATACGTCACAGTATGCTATACGTCACAGTATACTCAGGTCCTTCACTCCTTGCATAAATATTACCTGGATTTTGTTTTTGAGCAATTTACATGGCCAGAATGAAACATACCATTTTTATTTTATCGTTCAAGTGCATGTACATGTTAATTAATATTGTATTGTCATTGCCTAGGTACATTTTATACACAATAGGTTTCAGGAATAAATATTTGTCTGGTTTGCTTGCTTGGTCATGATGTCTCCTTTACTCTTCTACAAGGAAGAGGAGCAATTTTGACTAATTCATTAACGTGTATTTACATCAACCAATAGCCTACTAGTCAATGGAAACACAGATTATCCCCATTCCCAGAGTGAAATTATTTATTTAAGTATCTTGCATCAGCATGGGGACTTACAACATTAAATTAACTTGGTGAAATATTATCCCTCATAGCTCATGTGTTATTGTCTATGTAGTTGCACCTTTCTGTAGTTTTGGTTCATTTCAGCCTTCAATGTTTGTCTTGTTTATTCCAGTTTTGAGGACATATCATGTATGTGGTTCAATGTTTGTTCTGTTTTCTTTTTGCAGTTTTGAGGACATATCATCTCTGTGGTTCAATGTTTGTCCTATATCATGTCTGTGGTTCAATGTTTGTCCTATATCATGTCTGTGGTTCAATGTTTGTCCTGTTTGTTGCAGTTTAAAGGACATATCATGTCTGTGGTTCAATGTTTGTCCTGTTTGCTGCAGGTTTGAGGACACATCAATGTATGTGGTTCGATGTTTGTTCTGTTTGTTGCAGTTTTGAGGACATATCATGTCTGTGGTTCAATGTTTGTTCTGTTTATTGCAGTTTTGAGGACATATCATGTCTGGGGGAGAGCCACAGTCTGTCGGAGGTGTCTCTGGATGGGAACCCCCTGGCTCAGGAGCAGTATTACAAACAGCTGATCCTCCGACACATGCAGCAGATCAAACAGCTGGACATGAAGAGAGTCAGTGTGAGTACAGATCAAACTGCTGATGTCAGGTCTGGATCAAACTGTTGATGGTAGTAAGGTCTTCATCAAGCTGTCCAGATGTTGGCAGGCCTTGGTTAAATATATATAGATATTGGGAGGTCAAGATAAAATTATTCGAATGTTAGGTCTTGCTAAAACAATGCCTACAGTTATGAAAGAAAACGTGACTTCAAATGATCGATACCAGGATCTAAGGTACTAGTAATAAAATTTCCTGTAGTAATTAGAGTAAAGTCCTGGGATATCAGTCACTTTTTTGTTGTGGTCTTGTTTATTGTTTATATAAGATATGTGTCCACCAATCAATGGCAAATAATGATTGGCTACTGAAGTGACACCATTTTTGTAACAAAAACTGCCATTGGTTTTGACATAAGTTGTACAATACTGGTTGGTGTTAGGTCCTCAGACTTCGGTCACTGTTCCTTCCACTTCAGTCACACATCCTTGTACATTGGTTATTGTATAAATGAGTCGCCTGGCATTAGAATAATGAATCATATTAGTAGTATATGACCATATATTTTAGGTGCATACCCATTTTTGCGTGTGCAAATGTGCTTGGTTCAAGATACATCAATGACTTTTCATGCAGATATGCAATTTAAATAGTGTAAAGGTCATGTGAGCATCATGCAATTATACAATCATTCACTGTCATAACAAAGTCAGGAGGAAAGGTAGACAGCTGGTTAACTCAAGCGACTAAAATTTGGTACTGACTGAAGTCCTAGGACTTTCAACTAAAATTTGGTACTGACCGAAGTCCTAGGACTTTACTCTAAATTTGCCTCAACTCCAATCTTGGCCATCACCTACATCATTGCTAAGGCTGGAGTGAGGCAACAGGAGAACCCATCACAATGGAGACATCACAATGGGTATGATGTCATAATGTCAACGTTGTTATAGAACTGTAATGATGGTAGACAGTTACCAATAGTATGAGAACACTCAGGATCATCATAGAGACTATTATTGTCAGGATATATCCCGATGAAGGCTGAAAAGGTGAAAGCTAGAGAATATGCATAAAAATATCCATAGGGAATGATGTACACATTATTTGATAATAACTTATTGACGTTTTTGGTCACTTTTTGGCTGTGGTCCTGTTTATTGTTTATATAAGATATCTCTCCACCAATCAATGGCAAATAATGATTGGCTACCAAAGCGGCACTATTTTCATAACAAAAACTGTCATTGCTTTTGACACAAAGTTGTACAAAATTCGGAAACAAATATGAATCCTAGTTGGTGTTAGGTCCTGAGACTTTGGTCACTGTTCTTTCGACTTTGACCACATGTCGGTTATTATTAACATGTGTCACCTGTAAGTATACTAATTCATCTGACCATATATTTTAGGTGGATACCCAATTCTGCATGTACAAATATGTTTGTGTCATAATACATCAATGTCCTTGCGACATGTTGTGTACTCAGTTGCCAAAAATGTCACATTATTGTCATTTGACGACATTTTAATGCAGATATGCAATTTAAATATGTTAAAGGGCATGTTAGCATCATGCGATGATAAAATCATGTGGTTTAGCTATTTATGATCAAAACAAAGGAGGAATGGTAAACATGTATATTAATCTGTTGATAGCTGGTTAACACAAGTGACTAAAGTTCCGATGATGACCAAAATTCCAGGAATTTATTCTATCATGACATGCCTCAGACTATCATTGTTAAGTCTTTTAAAAACAAACAATGTACATGTACTTCATGAAAATGATTCTTTGAAATCCAGAAATAAACTCACGTTTGCACATGGCAGTGCTATGACACCACCACGGGTAGTGATGACATCACAGTGGTAAAACAGACAATACTGTGCATGTGGTACTTGATCTCAAACAAGCGTACTAGTATCTCCAGTGGATGTCAGATAAATTGTACCATTCAAGTCATGTTACACCTGTTCCAGGAGGAGGAGAGAAGGATGGCCTTGGTAATGGCTCGAAAAGAAGAGGAGAAAAAGAGAGATACGAACAAGATGGCTATCATGAAGGTTTGTGCGACTATGCTACTGTATTACATAAGACTATCCTTGTCATGGAAACAAACTTAAATCATCCCAATTGAATATGATAATCTACTATTTTTCATGTATTTTTGTTTCTTTTCTGTATTGCTGACAAGTTCTCAGTACTGCTACTGGTTACCTTACATCAAGTTTATGATAATTTCCCATTATTCTTTGGTTGCTAGCTATACTGCAATTGGCTACTTTTGCATTTGTTATACTTGGTAGTAGATGTTTTAGATGTTTCTGGATGTGATCATCGCCACTATTGTTACTGCTTTTATTAACCCTTCTGCTCTTGGTGTTTCAGGAGAAGCGGCGGATCGCTATCAACAACGCCAAGCGTCAGTGGGACACGATGCACGGGTCTCTGCTGTCTCGCACAGGCAAGATGGTCTCACTGTCTGGACGCGGCGAGCTTTACGCCAACCACATCGGGACAATCAACAACGCAGACTTCATGACGCCAAGTACTGAGGGAGATGACGACTCCATCGCAAGGTTAGTGTCGGATACTGGGTCTGTGAAGCAGATGAAACTGAGGACCATGTCAATCCTGGGATTCAAACCAGAGTTGCTGGATTGTGAATCCAACTCTCTACCGACTGAACCAAAGGGGTAACCCCGCTGGCCGAGACCAGTAGGAGCATCTTATATCACACCCGGCTACACAGAAATAGTTGGGATGGATATTTCCTGTATACACAATTTTAGTTTTATCATTAAAGAAAGAAAAAAATGTAAATGCCCTGGCATGGTAATAATAGGAAGCATTGAATGTTGTGGCAGTGCAGGTGTTAGTTATTTTTGTTCAGTACCAGTTTGAAATGTTTCTGCAACACTAAGCACTACAGTTGTTATGGGTTTCCTACCGCCATAATCTGACAAACCTTAATTTATTTGAGTGAAATAATTTTTAAATGGCTCTATGAATCACAAATAAAAACAAAAATTATATTATTTAGTATTATTTAGTACTATAATAGTAATAATAATAATAATAATTCAGTAATAATAATAATAATAATAATAATAATATATGTGGTATTTTTGGAATAATAAATATTATATTGACCCAAAATGTCCTAATGATACTGAGTCATACATTGTTCATAGTAATTTACTGCATAATACATGGTAATGCTTAGTGCATGTATACATTGTATAGTGCATGTATAATACATGGTCACTGTATGATGGTATGTATTGTGTGGATGCTAGCCTGGAGTACATTGTTTACCCACAGCAGTGACAAGCGTGGCAGCAGCAGACCAAGCAGTGCTCACAGCTCGGCCACCACAGACGGCATCTCTGGAGAGCGACCTCGAACTGGCAGCAGAAGGGGAGATAAGTCTCAGGGAGCTCAGGGAGCTCAGGGACCTCAGGGAGCTCAGGGACCTCAGGGAGCTCAGGGAGCCTTGAAAGAAACTATGTTGTTTGGGTCAGTGTTCACGATGAACTGTGTATAGTTTAGTCCATAACTAGAATGGCATCAAATTCCTAACAATTGTCTGAAGTAATTGCAGTAAATACATTTTATATTAATAATGTATGTTGGCATATAAATAAGTGGTCTGTATCAAAAGCAACAATATGTGCAACTTATTTCCCAGAAAATCGCATATACAAAATGGCCACCAGTTGAGCAACCTAGCCGACCTTGATGGTGACACACTGACCTTGTATGGACCACAGTCGCTGGAGGCACTGGACAAGAACTGGGGCATGCAGGCGGCCGGTACCGTCAGCACCATTGTCTTTAAGTTTGTGGACTTTGAGGAGATTGTCAAGCACCTGCACAAAGTACGGACACGGTTCCCCAGTACACAGGTGAGAGACAAAACCATTCCTTAGTGTCAGAGTCCGCAGAGATAAACCATTCCTTAGTGTCAGTCAGCAGAGATAAACCATTTCTTAGTGTCAGTCAGCAGAGATAAACCATTCCTTAGTGTCAGAGTCAGCAGACATAAACCATTCCTTAGTGTCAGAGTCAGCAGAGATAAATCATTCCTTAGTGTCAGAGTCAGCAGAGATAAACCATTCCTTAGTGTCAGAGTCAGCAGAGATAAACCATTCCTTAGTGTCAAAGTCAGCAGAGACAAAACCATTCCTTAGTGTCACGGTCAGCAGAGATAAACCATTCCTTAGTGTCAAAGTCAGCAGAGAGAAACCATTCCTTAGTGTCAGAGTCAGCAGAGATAAACCATTCCTCAGTGTCAGTCATCAGAGGCATTTAATCGTCGTCACATATGGGTGAAAGATTCTAGCAGCACCGTTAACCAATAAATAAATAATATCAGAGAAGGCAATGAACATTTATGACAATTATGTGAAGTCTGGATGTGTAATATATGTCACATTTCCCCTGAGTCTAAATGAAAACAGAGATACAATAATATACGAGTTATTGCAGATGCAGCTAATGTGAATGTTAGTGTTTTACGGCTGCATCCAGTGTAGCTGATATAGCAGATGGGGGTATTTAGAAAAAAATATTTAAATAATAAACAAGAAAAGAAAGAAATAAGGAAAGAAAGAATAAATAATAAACATTAAATTGGGGGGGGAATGCATCTTGTCAAACACAAATGCCTAAAGGTCAGCTAATTCATGTTGATATGTTGCCTGCAGACCCTGATCTTCAGTTCCACCAACGTGAACAGTCTACAGCAGATCAACTCACTGGCCAGTATACGTCGTATAGACCATCTCACCATCGACCTGGATGGAAACCCGGTTACCAAGTTCACACTCTGGAGGATGTACACCATCTTCAGACTGGCACACTTCTCTCTCAAGAAGATCAATGATGTCGAGGTATCAAAATCAAAAATCAAATTGTTACTGTGGCATTAATAACCATTCAACACCACCTCAAGTTGTATGCAGACAACATAATTGAAGACTAATAGTAACCGTTATTATCCATTTGGGGCAAGATAAAGGCAAACATTGTTTGAATTGGTGATACAGACTATAGGCAAGCATTGTATGATCCAGTGCACTGTTTGTCACTGCAATGTTTCAGGTGTCACCTACAGACATTGTGAATGCAGAAAAGTTGTTCGGACCTCTGTCCTTCATCATTGGCTACAAGACCCCTCAGTTGAGGGCCGACACAAGGTTTGATATATCTCTCTGTCCAGCTGCCAACATCTGTATTTGCCTGAGATTCCTCTGGCACAGCTGCCAACATCTGTAGTTGTATGCGACTCATCTGTGGTGGCGCATGGTCCCGTGCATTGCACGACTGACCGCTCAGGTTAAAGTGAAGCATGTTCGAGCTCGGCTGGTTCGTGGATGGGTGACTGAGAACCTGATCGTATCTAGGATTCGTTCCTGCCCCACACTGAA
>JAUTBT010001149.1:0-29115 GCA_032361225.1 Lepetodrilus schrolli | reverse complement strand
TATTGGATTTATCTGTGTGTGTGTGTGTGTGTGTGTGTGTGTGTGTGTGTGTGTGTGTGTGTCGGTGGGAGGGTGGGGGGGGTGTCTATGCGGTTATCCACAATATTCAGTATTTCAGTGATGTCGTAAATATAACACAATCTTCCCCACATGCGAAACCTTCCAAATCTTGTGAATAATTACCGGTTCCAGGAAAGGATTCCAAGTTTTGAATATGTATGTAGTTTTCCTTGACGGGATTCCATATTGTGGGTATTAACGTAGTGTTTAATTATGACTCAGAATGTATGCTTGCACCGGTTACCAAAGACAGTGAAAGCTACGAGTACCAAACATTGTATTTATTTACCAGGATATTTTCTTAACTATGGTACTAGAAAAAATCCGCTCACGTAACAAAATGCTAACATTATACTCCAAAGATCTGGACCTTCCTCAAGTCTGGAAACATTTTCTGTATGTTGCCGGACTGTATAAACAGTGCATCTGAAATTAGAAAGAAAACATATTAAATATAAGGTCACGATTTCATATATAATATGAAGGATTCACAAAACAGCATCATTATCAGTCATATTTCACATATTGTTTCCAATCTAAAATAGGATAAAGTGCATGTGCATAAGACAGGGATACATCGTTATATTTTCTTATTAATGATATAGTGTCTGGCCGTCAGCATGAGCTAGCTTGCCAGTTAGTGATAGATTGTTTATTGTATAATAATACTATATATTTCATTTGGAATGTCGCTCTTAAACATGTTTTTGAATACGGAATCGCTGTATTGTAGCATGTCTGTGTACGCTGTGTTTATATATTCTAGAATTCTATTTACTATCCATCGAGTATATCCACCCTGAATTCTAGATAAGGTGGTAATTAATAGTACACATAGTTTTCCAACCATGACTATAGGAACGGATAAGGGTGAAAAAAGCCAGTTTCAGTATTCTTCATAGAATAGCATGTATACATACCCGGTTGTTATTATTCACAACTGCAACACTTTACATATAATAGGAAGTGTTCTTAATAGTAATACTATTAATCGAAATGCTTTTAGACAATATTACCTTTTTAATATGTATTTATGAAGAGTGTATTTAATAGCAAACCTTAAAGGAGTTGTATAACTTATATAATAGCATTGTTCTCGTGTGAACAGGTCTATGTCGGACTATGTATTTATCTATTTTCTTGTCATTTGCATGTGGAAATATTACCCATATATCTTAAAATAATAATCTTTATGTTTTAAAATAAATTAATAGATAATTTACATTACACAGAGAATGGCTTAGTGTTGTTCATTATTGTCAAACCGTATCCCTAGACACCACTAAATGAGCATTATATTGGACCATTAACAAAACTCGATAATATCCATTTGAATTCGTAAACAGACAAATCTGAAACAATTGTTGCAGTCGTGACTCTAATGGATTCCGGCTCGAAACGTCCTCGTTTGCGAGATATAAAAATAAATATATATTGCGCGGGACATTTAGACAAATAAGTTAAGCGTGAAATTTAAATTTTATCATGCCTGATTTATGCAGAAATGAAAGTATCAAAAGTGTCTAAATCAAGGTGATTAAGACAGGGGGTCGAAGGGAGGGAAAATTGTTGCAATAAATCACCGGCTTATGGGGACGTCGGACAATACCTGCAGGACAAGCAGCCATTGACGGTAGACAGCTTTACTCGTCCTTTCAGAATCATTATTACAAGTCAGTGAGGAACATAAACTGATGTCTGGCAATAAACTGTCCCAGAGAGTCCAGAGCTGGTCAAATTATCCTCTATCCTAAATACCGAAAAGAAAACTCTAGAAATATGCAATTTTTGGTTCCATATTATGGTATGGAGTAATTGAATACGGCATGTTTGTATTAACAATTGTTGTATCGGGTATGTTAATATCACAATGATTTTCTATATGAATTCCATGTTTATTTCATGACATACGAAATATATATGTGAATCCAATTGAATAGCGAAATATTCAAAATGGTTTATTATAGTATATATACATGTATATATGAAAGAAATATGGCAAAAATCAGTAGTAATCATAATTTTTGCACCCAATAATTAGTAATCATAGTGATATAGTTTTTCATAAACAGACGTGTTCGTATACAGTGCTTGTTTTTTTTATCTGGGATATTAAAGAGGGTCTACTATTAAATAATTGTTTAGGGCACTCCACTGATTCATAAAAACTATGATTAAGTATGATTTCAAAATCAAAACATCTGTTATATTGGCTACCAATAATGATACATATTTTGTAATATTCAACAATAAAATTAACGAAATAATAACAAAAAAACAATAACGAACTTTTTATCCAAACATAGTGATGAGATATTTTGCAATGTTCACAATAATTCATCTATATATATTAATCAACAGATTCAATGGATGTTTTTTTTCGCAGAGTGAACACTTATCCGTAACCAATACGTTCATATGTCCATACACGTCACATGTTCACGTGCATAAACATGCACGTGTGCAAATAGTGGACGGAAACAATCACCCCAGCCCAGTATAAAACAATAAGTACAGATAAATCTAATTTATATATACAAATAATAAATAAGTACTCATACACGCGTACACGTGCACAGAAACGTATAACACATCATATTTGAATAACTTGCATATATAAGTAGTAAAGATACATTATTTGTATTCTATATTCTTCCTAGTGTTTGGCAGTAATAGAGCCAGAATATTAAATTAACCTTGTTTTCATATAACCTAGTGCCACCATATACCATTTATAAACAAAACTATAGTTTTAAACAAAGGATTTAGGGATTGGTTTACTATCGCAGTAACACACTAGTTCTTCCGATAGTATTCAATCCACCTTTATAAATAGTTTACTAATTATATAAGTACATTTAAAATATATATCTTACCGATATATTAAATATCAGTTTACAACATATGTTTCAGTCAAATTGAAATTCAATTTTATAATAAGCATTGGGTAAATCGTATTTGAAATTGCAAATTTACGATAGCATATTATTTATAATTATTTAAACATCGTAGACAGTACAGTGCATGACAATAGCTTAATATTAATTTAAGCAACAGTTTAACATTTAACGAAATACCAATAGCTAGTATGTTGTAATTAGTATAATATACATAAAGAGAGACTTAGGTATTCGCTTACTATTGCGCGTCTATATGATATAAACAAGCATAGCAAATAATATTCTTGAAAATGGTATTTCAACATTTTGCTAAATTTAGAAAATATATATATATATTACAATGACTGTAAAACAAGATTTGTAGTTTACTTTCTTGCCTTTAATAGCATGCACGTAATAACCTGCTATGTTAATTTGTGTTTCATACAAAAAAATATGTTTTGTACAAAAGGGAATAAAGTGTGGAAATTAAAGTTCTTGTTCCCAAAGGATATCAAGTCGCAATCTAATATTAAATTACATATTTCATTATGTTGTCGTTAATCATTGACAAATTTCCCTTTCAATCCACACATTATTACTATTACTTCGGCGTGTTATATATTGCAAAATGATATTCACGAAACTGCAATTAATACAAATGTTTCATTTCAAGCTGAATGGGTTTATTCTGAAGTGACAAATTAAATGATTGATGATACATTGGATTTCTGACATAATTATAGGAGAAATAAACGAAATCGTTGACAATTTTCCCCCAGTGTTCGACCTAATGATACCTCCATCTATATACTCCAGTCTAAAGCTGTTGTATATGTATTGATGTTCTCATTCATCCTTTGTTACTCTCTGAAATGGAGAAAGATCATGAAACGATTGAGACACACATATGGTCCTACACTGAGCCTTTATACATTAATAACGCAAAATCGAAGCTTCTTTGAAGCCGGTATTAAATACATGACTGTTAATTTATAGAGACGGCCTAGAATGCCATTGATTGGGCATAATAACGGCTTCATACATACACTGTGTTAGTGGTGGAAGAGAAAATGTTTCTTTGTAGTCTATTTACACCATAATTTGTACTTACAAAGATGTCGTATTTTGCCAACATACGACCATGACAGAATATGCTGGGCTTTGATTTCTTTTGTTGTTGGAATAATATTAATATTCATAATCTTTAAGACGAAGAGTAAATGCATGTAAACATGGCCCATATACATACACCAAATTATGATACATATGTGCAATAAACAGCCCTTTACGTTAGTGTGCTCAATTGAAATAGAACGTTTACTGATCATCCGTGTTTTAACCATATATTTTAGTTTTATTACTTTTTATTATATTTGTTTATCAGGTCGTAAATAGCATAGTGATATAGGTAGAATAGTAAAACGGATAAATATATAATTCACGCTGACGTTGACTATTTGGATCAGCTATACCTCTACTAACGCTAGTCTACACTATAAACGTTCAGCTGATAAAGTCGACTTTGACAAATAAATACTGTAGACACGCCTCTACTGATAAACAGGAATTAAAAGCTCACGATTCCCCACTTAATAGGAGTACTGTGAAAATAATTCATAGGAGTGCATTGGTATATTTACTTTCAATACTTTCAATTTGTTTCCTACGTAAATATATAGTTTCGATTTGTTTGCGTAATACCTGATATTATGCTTTCTTAATTTAAACCATGATTGAATAATCAATATTCACGAAATCGTTGGAACATCTACACAGCTTGCGGAATTCGTTAAACATTATTAAAATTATCATTACCACTATACAGATAAAGTAATTCAAAGAGAAATGTTTTCTGTTGGCTGTAATCTCACTCATACTGGATCATGCCACGTTTAGATAACGGAACTTGCCTTAGACCCGAGTACTCAGTACTTGCAAACACATTTACCGAATACTAATGGAAATTAAGGATGTATAGATACCGATGAGATGGTTCGAACAGTTACAATGAAGCCTTATGTACGTCGGTCACGGAGTGTGACGGCGACGCTCGTAGAAACAGCGGGAAGGCATTAAACACCTTGTTGGAGGAACGTTATGATGAATTCATGAGTTCCAAACACTATGAGGTGCTCTCCGTGCCACCTTTGGCACCGCTTGGTCGCTGTCTCCATGGCAACCGATTCGGGGTAGCTCAGGAATTCGGTTTAATCACAAGCCTACCGTGTGACGGCAAGAAGGGACGGAATTGGGGATCAACCCCCCACAAAGGATTTCTCTACACCCCACTGACCTCACTTCTTTTGACGCGGGGTATGCAAGGAGAGGTGGTGCTTAATGTTTTAGTTATAACGTTGCCCGACGTTTGATGTGATGTCCCGAGTCACAAGGACTAAAACAGTGTGCTGAAGCGCAATGCAATTCAGTTCTTGGTGAGACGCCGTTCAAAAGCTTGAGCTTGACAAGTGATAGATGACCGAAAAAGTCGGGTCCTCTCCTAAGACACACGTTTGATGGTGAATTTAACATGTCAGCGCACATCTGCATTTAAGACAAGTTTTGAAGCTAGCAAATGACCCGTGCTAATACGTTGGCTTCTGTATGGATCATTGAAAGATTTGTATAATTATCAGCCTGAAAATTTCAAGTCATTATTCGACAATAAATATGTTAATGCCTTAGTTATACAGCTGTGTTTAACTGAATCGTTCCTCATGACATTGTAATATAGCATACGGCAATAGCCGCGAAAGACGTCATGCCAACTATACACCAACGATAAGTGTAAAGATCACCTCAAATGTACTGGAAGTATTGAAACTACCAGTTGACAATGACCAAGTTTTAACTATGCTTAAGAGATCATTGTTGTAAATCGTTAGATCGTATCTGGGAATAAGTGAATCAACTAAGGAAAGACAACTCGTACACATTTACGAAGGCTTAGATTATCTTCAGAAGCGATGTAACAAAGACGATTTGCTGAGATTGTGTGACGTAATTCAGTAAACATATCGCATTGTCTCGCATCGTGTAGTTATCACAATGTTTATCATCATCCCCACAATGTCAATTTCACCGTCGTAGTCAATTATACGTTTTAATTGGCACAGTCTTTCAGACTGTCGGTTTCGGCCGCCTCGTCAGAACAACGTATCGACAACCCGTCATTCACCACTATCCTTCATGCTCTCGTTTAGACCATTTTTTCTTGTAACAATATTTTGGTGTACAAATATTCTTGCGGCAAGAATTTGTGACAGGCGAGACAACAATATTGTCAATTTCGATGAGTATTTGCCACGTGTTAAAATCGTTATGATCAGGCCTGTTTTGCCTGCGATCTCACACTCTGGAATTGGACCTTTCTTCCTTTTGGCTAGCCGCGGGGTATTGGTCCTAGTGCGCTGGGCCTTAATTGCGTGGAAAAGTGTTTGTCTTTAGAAAGTTGCAATGCTGGGCTGACAAAGAAAGAGAGATTAGCGCCATTCTTCCTTCTATTCCAACCCCTTTACAAGAAAGCAGTACATCTGCCTTGGGCCAATTTTGTAAAATCGGACAAATGTAATTTTCTCAACCATCCAGAGGGGTGTTTGGACCCTTCCAGAACGTGCTAACCGACCACTTCGATCACGAAAAGCAGGGATAACAATCTTGTCCCCATGACGAAACAATAGCAGCAATTAGGGATATTGCCAAGTATCGAAGACGAGCCGCTTCCCCCTACGCAGATTGTTACTTGGTTACTTGCGGAACGTGGGGTGGGGCAGTTCAGAAGGGTAGGGAAGAGATGACTCGATGGGGGTAAATCCCTGCCCAGCAGACTCACGTGCGTTCAGCTTTAAACGAAAACGGGGAATGTATAGCTCGTGTGGGCTTCATGTATCCTTCCTACCCGTCTTGCAACATGGCGGTGTTGACTCAAGATTTACATTGATCCCCGTCACCCGTTTGGGGTTTACTTCCATCCTCGAACCAAAGCCCAATGAGCCATGAGTTGTTTGATCAGCTTTTAAAGACTGGGGCATTTACTTCAGAACTGCGTACACCCTTACCTACACCGAATTCAAACCGCTATAAAGTAGTCAATCTTCTCAAAACACGAATACGTGCAACTGCCTCAACAGACATGCATTTCTACTATGACTGCATTCAAATATTTCTACTGCGTGTCTTTCGTGGTACCACAAAGATCAGTTCATTTCCCAGCAATCACACGTTTATAGCAAAGGCAGAAATTGTCGTTGGTGTACAATGGGGTCAGCAAGCTATGATAAGAACCAAGTATATAATGATCCGTTATATCTCCGGATGAATTCTCACCATTCGAAACCACACGTGAAAGACCTGTATACCCTACACGCTATGTGCATTTGTATGTTTACTATGGAATTTTCTTACACAGACGTTGTAGAATACGCTCAATATATTTCATAAGAAATACAATTTCCAGTCAATTTAAATAATAATGGAGTATCGCTACAATTATATACAGTTATAGAGTTTACTACGTCTATTGATACGAAGTCACCTTTAACGTCTGTAGTATTGGGGTCTTATAGCAAATGTAACTTGTCTGAAATTATTTAATAAATATTAACCATTGAGAACTTTAAATATAATTTCCACTCTGGTTTTCATTTGAGTCACTTTTGTTATAAATATTGTTCTATATATTTGAAGATAGTGTCTATTATGAATGTATTTAAATTTATAGCGCTTTCATAGATAACAGTATATCGATTGGAAAACATCTTCAATTTACAATGATTGTCCTCCACTAAGAAAGACGCTTTCTGTTTTATAATAGGAATTGTATGTCGACACATTTACAAGCATTGACTGCGTTGAATGTTGATCAATATCTACGGCAACCTGCAGATTGTTACACGATTGGATTGCAGACCGAGATACACAGAGAGACTTGGTAGAAGTTAAAACGTTACAGATACCCACTGTTTATTGAGACAAGACTGTCAGATTGAACTGTGTGTGCTTCATTGACAAACTTCTGACAACCATGACACTCTGAGAATGAAAGCGACACCTCGCGGCTCATCGCTTGCACTTCTAAGGTTCGGTTTTCCAAACGACTAACTTCAAGATCGACAATTAAGATAAGATTCAGTTTACGGATTCAGCCGAACTCGTGCCCGCAGGTGTCCACAATAGCGCTTATCCAATTCTGCTAAATAAATGATTGTCATATGGCGACAATCATTCCTATCATCTCCAAGATTCTCTATTGATTGGCATTGGCAGAAAACTTCGGTGGTCTCTGTATTTGAGTGAACATTCGTAGACTCGACCGCTAGATGTCATGCCCGTATATGACATTTGGGGTGTGATAATTACCGTATGCTTTATGAATATGATTTCGAAATAGAATGAATATGTTTTGATTTGGAATTGGTTGATTTATGACTTATGATAAGAAAATATTGTTTACGCACATTGAGATACAAAATATTAATTATCCCAACATTTCTTCATTTGATCTTTTAGCGTTACTGATTAATAAGAACCCAATTTCAATCTAGTTTTATGCGTGTTTTGTATAATATATAAAAACATAGTCATAGACACAGTCTAAATTCATAATAATAAAAAGAAGAAGGAGAATAGAAACGGAACGATATAATAAACCCAATATCTGCAGGTAAACATATATTAATGGAAAACAATTAATTTCTAGTTACTATTGGACGTTGTTTTTTTTACAAAGATGTATTTGAATAAATTATTAATTAATTAAAACTATAAACGGCAACTATTCAAAACAAAATTGTATATTTCTAAATGAGTTGCAAGACGCTACTTTCCGTTTATGTCCAATTACAATAGTAAATTCAAAATATTTGGGGTAAAGGGAAGAACGTAATTTGTATATATAGTAATGTATTGGCTTACATGCAGAATATAAATATTACGTTAATAGGAAAACCGTCAACAATTAATATTAACTATATTCCAGAAGAATGTTAACAAATTTTAAATACTAATACTATGAATATTTGCTTTAGAAATAAATTAGGAATCTGGAGCGTTAACATGCGGCTGATCAAACTAATATCTATAAACATTTTAAAGTGATACAGAATTTTATAATGTAAAAAAATAGAAAACGAAAATAACAAATAATGGAAAGTTCGCTAGTAAAATTGATCATAAAAAATACTAACTACTTCCGTTTGTTTACTTAGTGTTTGCTTTCACAAGCAAATATATTAGTTATTTTAAATGTCTATTTCGCTTTCTGTTTTTGTGCCCAGGTGTTGCAGAAGGACTTGGGCAGTTCCCACACAGGCATTAGGAGCAAAGACAGGTTTATTGTAATCGCCCAATACTTGGAAAATAAGGATTGTAAATTCTCATCAAACTCAACATTGCAGATTTAAATATTCATCGTTGTCAGGTTTGGTTGGTATTATTAGATCGTTCATCATAGGCTGTCATGTTTGCATGGGAATTGCCTTTTTTAGCAACTTTCTAGCCATAGTATCACGTGTTTAATTGTGCGACATCGGGGACTGACGATTTCCATATAAACGTCTAATAATTAGAGGATAAATTTCAGATAGTACGATTTATTGTTTTCCAATAAAACATTCCGTGGAGTCTCTATTGTGGCGTATGGCAAGTTTTACTTGATTGTTGGATTAAGCTAAATAGGTGCGTTTTATTAAATACAGGTATGACAGATATTTATTATTATTATTAATCTTTGTGCAGGAAATGCGTTGACGATATTCAGGTGAGTTATTTTCGTAAAACGTCCGATCTCGTAAATTATAGATGCTTACTATTTTAAAAAACGTCAATATTGATATATATTTTTATTAGTCATTCTAAATGCCGAAACATTTGTAATAAAATCAAGATTGAAAACTTCTCAAACAATTAATTAAACAGCTCGATATAAATTGTTACAGATTAACAAGAATTTAAATATGCTTAATTTTACGTTATTACTTTTAATATGATCGCAAATATTAATATATTGTTTTATATTTAATAATTAATTTAAACATAATTCGATGACCAATTAATTTTAAATTCATGGACACTTGAGTGCAAAATAGCTAACATTCTAATGTAAACCTTTTGCATTACAATGTTTTACGCTGACAATGTTTTACGCTGACATGATTAAACGTCTTAGTTGCCTCTTCATGAATATAATTTGACTTTTAT
Source organism: Lepetodrilus schrolli (assembly GCA_032361225.1). Lineage (NCBI taxonomy): Eukaryota > Metazoa > Mollusca > Gastropoda > Lepetellida > Lepetodrilidae > Lepetodrilus > Lepetodrilus schrolli. The sequence goes on along the minus strand of JAUTBT010001149.1, from coordinate 18,979 downwards.
TATCTAGGTATGAAGCAGTGTACACACTCTCTGTATCTAACTACTAGCAACGTGCTGCATTCAATAGGAGACTTTATCGCGTGTATTCAATGTATAGTTTGATAATGTGAACCCCCATTCTTAATGATTATGGATACTGTTGAAAATACGACAATGGCGATTTTCAATTGTTCCGGAACCCGATACCTTTCTATAAACCATTGCGAGCAGCTCCTAGACTAACAGTATTCTCTTTGACGGCGTTTGGTGAGGTATTTTCCAGCTTATATTCAAATCCAGGCTTTGCTAAAAATATCAGTACGCGAGGAAAACAATACTCCTTAATCGGCGAATAATAAAATTGTTAAGTTCAAATTTCATCCCTCTTATAAGACGCTAGTGTATACGTGTTTGAGGAAATGCGATACGGTTTCAATGCGAGTTTTCCCTGACTTAAAGGGGTTGTCAAACCCTGGACAGTTCAATATGGTGTGATAGTGTGTGGACAGGCTCTCATTCTGAAGAGCTGTGCTTCTACAGGGTGCTGGGTTTAGTGCATTGTTCTTTCGGCTCATTACACAGCTAACGACATGTCCAAATTTATGGTTTTCAATACACCGATTTGCAGCCTCAGTACAGTATTAAAATGGAAATGTCCAGACGAGAGTTATAACTTCGTGGTCCAAAGGAACTTTCTACGGGGTTATTTTGTGGTGTATTAGCACCTCAACACTTCCATTATATGGTTATGACCCTAACCGCCATCTCCACGGTTGCCTATACCCATTATAACCAGAATCCCGATCCCTAGCTACATTTCATCCCATTCATCAAAAAATATGCTATCAATAACATGCTAAAATTTGCACATCATTAAATGCGTAACGCCGGAGCTTAGAGTTTATGTAATTTCACTTATACATATAATGAGTTCTACCATGCATTGTGTTTGTGAGTGTGAAGCTGTAAAGAAAGTTAGTCATTTTGGTATGTGAATGACTTGTACAGAAAACACACTAGTGAGATAAAACATGATACCCAAGACAGAAAATAATTATCCATCAATAATGCATCTCTTATTACGCACCGAAATACCTATGAATACGTAAATACATCCTTTGAACTCAGCTCACTCGAAATGCCATGTTGCATGTTCTAAGGATTATCAGAAAAGTCAACTGATGAAAAAGTTAATATAGAAAGTGATGGTAAAACTATTATTGTAAAATGCAATCGAAGTACATGTATTATTTAAACGAAAACAGTTATTGGAAATTTGGAACTAAAAATATTTCCATCAAGGAATACATAGTTTGATATATCTGCCGATAATAAATTATAAAAATAATAATTCAGTGACGTATCTTTACCGTGTAATAATATGAACAAGAATTTTCACAGCAATTAAATCTAGATCATTATATCTGTTTACAATGGTATGAAAATCCTAGTAAAATCATATATGAAATATGTATCCAATGTGTAATATTTTATACATGTCTAGCAATAATGTCCGGTTTTGTATTAATCTTTCAGTATCGCCGAATTAAAAGTATGACAAAAGTATATACTATATAGCGTATATAATGTGCATGTTGAGAGAGACGCAGATGCTTACAAATATATCATGGCAATCACGCAGCTTGAACTCTTTCATAGACATCTTTTTTTAGGAAACTCAGTCAATTGTAACTTACTTTCACATCATTTGGGCTTTTATGAGTGGATTTCGAATTTTATACCAGCAGGTACTTTTATTCAAGTTCTATGATGTATAAACGGCAAGCCGTGTAAAGCATTTTTGAGCTGAAAGCTTCTATGGAAATGTAGAACATGCAGGTTATTTTGTATACGTGATTAATTAAACTGCTGTAAGATATGATGTACAATTCCATTTTTCAGAATTGGTCTACAATTTACATTAAGTTTTGACCTAGATTAAAATGAATCACAATTTTAACTACTTTTAAAATTAGTGGTTATTACATGCTATTTTATGTGCAATATAATTATTCTACTCAAATTTATAAAAAGAAAAATTATACATAACAGAATAATATGTGTAATTTAATTTTAAAATGTTAGACTTTTACAACTAATTGTAATCTTTTTTTTTTTTAAATATTTGCTGACGTTTTAAATTTAAATACTAAACACGATTGATAATATTAATCAAGTTCATTATTCGTCATTAAAAGGTAATATATGTTATAAAATAATTATTGTTTGTTTCATTTGTTCAGATTACAGTAACATTTTCTTTGTAGTTTAAATAGCGTCGCCTCGTATGACAGTTTAACACTTTTAAGGTTGAAACAGCGAGGATAATTCAAAGCTTGTCAACGTCCTGGGGTATTTAGCGTTGTACTGTCAACTAGGTCTGGTAAAGGCAGGTAAACACTCAGCCATTTGCACACATATGCCGCAAAAGGCTGGAACTTTTCTACCTTGATTAATTACGGGTGCAGGTAATTCGCCAATCTCAGAAGTAAACACTAGTTAAGTGTTACCAGTTGGTAAATTGTGGTTGCAAAATATGGACTCGAGGTTAAATAATAAACGCGTGTAGAAGTTGCGATATTTTGAATAAAATATATGAAATCTATTTGTAAATATATTTATATTTGTTTGAAAATGCGAGAATATCCACGTTATTCAAACAAATAAATATATATTTAAGATAAATCCATTATCTTCTGGAAATATATTCCATAGTGTAAAATATTTATTATAAAATTATAAATTTTATCATAATTATTAACTAAATGCTCTAACTCAACTTATTTCCCTGCTATTTAGCAATATATGTGTCTATAAATGCTGCGAAATCGCATATATGTCAGTGATTTAAAAGAATTTATATTGTATGATAATAATACTAAGTGAAAAAAACATTAATAATACGAATAATAATAATAATAATAATAATAATAATAATCGTAGTAATAGTAGTAGCAGTAGTAGTAGAGTTATTTAATCTAACACAATTTGTAGACATATACTTATTTCATGAGGGAGGCGTACAGTAACTATATAATTATTGCCACAATTAATCAACTAGCAGCAAATTATTTCACTGACACTAATGAGAAGTACCGAATAACGTTTGATGGAAGTTTTAGCAATCGTCAAGTTCGATTTTTACTAAAATAATTGGAAGCAATTGAACAATGCATAAATGAGAAAACCATCGTAAACAGAAATCTATTTACTCGTAATGAAACGAGGACACAGTATGTGCAAAGACACGTTATACCAAAGTCGTGACGTCATAGGTAGCTCCTAACACGAGTATGCGACACAAAAACGATAGGAAAGAACGAAAGTTTGGTCTTACTTTGACGACAGGTAGAGGGGTGCGAGTAGAATCCAATAGGAGGGGCGCAATTCCTATTTTCCGACCTTCGACGTCTTTCATCGATCGTTCCAGCCTTCTCCGACTCGCCACAACTCTTACAGAAACCAGTTAAGACAGAAGAAGTGGTACATTCTTGTCCAGAAACGGACATGCAGACAGATATAGCAAAGTAAAGCGAAACCTAGCCAGAGACAGACTCGGCATTCCTGCAATTGCAGAGGCTTTCTGAGACTGACAGAATGTCGAGACCTGCCTTCGATCGCTAGTTATGAGTGCGGATTTAGCCTTTCATATGGCAAAGAAAAGGCCATTATTCCTTGGCGAGCTTCATTAAAGACAGGCCCTGCATCTACGTTCTAGAGAGCACTGTAGCCTATTTCATTTTATCGAACTGCCAGCACAAATAAGAGAACAGATGATAAACGCGAAGGGGTTTCAATTCATGTCGCATCTCAGGAAAAGATTCAACAAATACTGATTCTTTATTTGGCTTTTGTGTTACTTCTTCTGCTTGCGGGAAATCGAGTTAGCGAGCCCGGGTCTTTCAATGTTCCCCATTAAGATCCCGCGCCTTGGACAAAGCCAGACTAACGCGCTGTTGGTAAGAGGGACGCAAACTCCGCTGTTAAGCCTCGAGAGAAGAGCTATAGATACAGTTGCGAACTTCTAAAAAAAAACGTTGGTCCTGCTCAGTACGAGTCAATTAGAAATGTTGAAATGATATAAGCACGCTGTGAAACCTTCAAAATTAGACAGGTATTTGGAATCAAATGTTGTTTGATAATTGTAATTGCTGAGCGACCGCAGGTAGATGGCTGGAAACGTAGCGAGTGGGTCTTTACGTCTTAAAGGAATAGTATGATTTGATCTCTTTACGATGTTTGCGGTTCGGATTTTCACGCCGTCTATTAAAAAAAATCGCCTCTCCAGTGACAACAGCTATGGCGCGAGAACGGCCACTCTTAGTCAGCTGAATTTTTTTCGCTTTCATCTCGGAGACGATAATTAGAACTCGGAAACGAAGCTGCGTCGCATGGTTCTCTCTTCCCATAGCCTGGAGGTATACTATCTAATTAAAGCAGATCGGAAAAATGGAACATTGCCGCTCCTCCCTTAGAAACGCCCATCCACCATTCTCACCTGAATCGCCTAATTAAAGTCCCTGGGCCCCTTTTGTTACCTGGGACGGCGGGGGGGCTCCGAGAAGAAAATGTGGGTCATCTTTCACGCGCTTATCCTTACTCATCATTTCTGTAGCGAGAGCTTGCATGAGCGAGGAAATGAGACTCACGAGTAAAGATTTCATTTGCCCATGTTTACTGCCACGACGATTGCCAGAAGGCTTTGCGTTGTAGGATCTTCGATTTCTGTCATCTGAATATTTGCTTATAAAGAATAGATCCGTGAAACTCTTAATGTATGGATTGATCGTGGCTTTTTCATATACAATAATGTTCGCATTATTTGGTACAAAATTTGGTTACATTAATTCACGTACATGCAGACGGTATACAATTGACATGTAAATATCTTGTCAGTTTTAAAATTAATATATGAACCTAATAAGGAGACTTCTGGAATAAATTTGTGATGGAACTTGATTCAAAGCTGGTGTCCTTTATTATAGGAAAGATAATTAGTTTTTGCGACTGCTTTGATAACGAAATAACTTTTAATTGCACGTTAAGCCAATGTCAAAAGCAAAACAAAAACTTTCAAATGACCAAATGTCCTTTGAAGTAACTTCCAACTACAATATTTATTAAAACATCTTCATGCATGCCATTACATCATTGTTGTCATTGTGTTTGAGAAGATTCCTCTTTATTGATCGTATGAATCCTATTTATATGCCTTTGCAATATATAATTTGCAATATATACATTGAAATGGGTATTTAATAAAAACAACACACAAATGTATTTCTCATTGAATATGTAACGTTTAACTTATTCGGTTCTGACGCAATCTATATCTTACACGCATGTTCTGTACAATAGATATTACGATATGTTTTTAGATATTTGAACATTTACAATGTAAGTAATATAACGTGTTTATATATATGGCTTGTGTATATGGCTTGTGTATTGTATATATGGCTTGTGTATTGATGCGCACATGCATACCCGTATATATGGAGAGATAGGGTGAGACGAAAGAGGGCTAGAGAGAAAAAAAATCTTTGATACTATACGGGCAGCCCATGCATTGTGGTATAGCTATAGAACGTGGGTCTCTATTATTTATATGGATGTTTCCTCAGCGAAAGATTACCTGCATTGAGGCTGATCTGTATGTTTACACAATTTAACCTATTTCAATTCATACATCGCAAGCAATAAGGACTTGACAACTAAATGGGTAGTACACATTCGTCCGTTCTAATTGGCTAGAACTGAGAATGAAGAGAGGTGTGAACAAGTTAGGGACAGAGAAACTCAAACAACTTCATTTTTTGGCACTGTAGTGATAATAATGTCTATTGAGGCAGTGAAAGTCTGGCAAGCGTCGTACAAAACATGTAGGAATCTGAAGAGGTATACAGTCCGAGTTCACACTACTCTAAGCAGTTGCCATCAAAATTGTTCCATTTCATTTTCTCAAAATTGAAAATGAAAGCTTTTCTTGCTGTCGAATTTTAATTAGTTTGGATATTGGTTTAGCGGTGCTATGTTTACTTTCACATAAATGTGAATCAAACTTTGATACATTGCTTAGAATAATATTAAACAGCCTTACATTGAGTTTTCGAAATGGTGTGAATGTTCACAATGGACGTCTTGTATGCATTGTGTTTTTGGACAGGCGTCTAACGAAATGAAAATGTTCTCTATATCTCCAAGACTATTTTACATATTAATATTAATGTCCTTGTTTATGCCAACACATATCTATTAGTGTCTGACAGGGGCAAGGGTGTGTTATATTAGTGTCTCTGTTTCACAGGAAGCTCGAGGCTAGAAGCTCAAGCGACTGAACAGTAATAGTGGATTTTATCATCGACGAGATTATCCGAGGTTTTACGAGATGTCATCTCTGCGCATGTCCATTCGAGATATGCCGTCTGCCGTTTACGTCACTTCTTACATCGAACCAGACGATGTCCCGGATTAAGGTGATTTGCAATAGTCCCAATATGTCGTTTAAAACTATTTTTAAAGAAACGTCTTTGAAATTTTTCAATAAACGTCATTCTCGTAAAGTTACTTCTCTTAAACTTTGAAGAAGTATGTCAAATGTACATTTAGAGTTAGAAATCGCTACATATTAACGGAAGCGATAGACTATGGTATGAAGTTGGTGTGTCCCATCTCTAATTGGTTTTGATAAGTACGACCTGTGAACACTTCCTTATAGTGTATATCGTAGATATTACTGCATGTAGTTTGCAATTAAATGGAGCCTTGTAATGTTCTTTCTATATATCTTCAGATACAATCATTACTTTCAGACCGACAGCTAGACAGATGTAAGTGTCTAATAATTCTTTATTTGATCTATGTAGATTTTAAATGCAATTTCGAATTTCTGTCTGACTACGAATGTCGATTGTATAACTACATATTTTGACAATATTCCAGATTATATTGGTTATTGCAGAATGCAGTATGGGTCGTAGTTGGGATGAAATATGCATGTGTACCTTTAATAATATTAGCCGTAAATTATTGTGAAAACAGTATTTAAGATGTGTGAGACTATATTGGAAATAGCTATCAAATGTTGAGAAATATTAAAAATAAAATACTATTTACTTTAACTTAATGACTTACCATATACAGACATTTAATACGTTTTACAATGTGTTTCTTTCCATTTCGTCTCAAAGAATGTATAAATATAAAATCTGGAATAATATACTATAAATATACATAGGTAGAACATGATTAGTTTTATAGGAATGTTATCAGCTGCTCTCCTGATTGTTTAACTTCGTATATGAAGCAGCTCGTTTACTTTCTTGTGGTTGGATTATTTTATTTCAACAAAATGTTAAATATTCCATGTTTTACACAACTGTGAACCGGAAGTTTATCCTAGAAGAATGTGAGACAATGATTGACTCCATATCACAAGCATATAAAAACACGTCTAATGGTTCAACTTTCTATGTCGATTACAAGGCATTCCGCACAGCATTGTGATGCAATTGTGATCATGTTATCCGCTCTTAGCACTATGTGTTCTTCAAAGAGTAGCACTCTTAATGAATAACAAAACCTAGAAACAAAACTAACAACATTACGTGCTGAGAATAAATTCATTCAAACAGAAACAATAAACTATCGCGCATAATTCAAAACCTATTTTACAGACCTTCAAACTAGTGTGTCGTTCTGCAAATCAAATTAAACCCTCAATTAAATAAATATTCAGTCGAGGTATTAGTGTTCGCGTCGAGCGTCCTGGTCAACGATCTTCCATCTCACTCCAACAAGTAACCCAATATTATTACAGATCAAGAATCGATTGTAAAAATGAATCAAGCATCTTCGAACAGGCTGTCAAAATACAATACAGTAAATACTATCATTTGGAATAGATGACTGCGATGTATTTCTATTTGTCTACGATTTGTTCTGAGATAGTTTTCTCCTCTTCATGGACCCTCTCGGAGTTCGGGGTGCGTACAGGATATCGATATTTCCATCGATTATCGTACTGAGTTCAAGTCTAGTATGGACTATTTATGCCATTTTTTTATCACGAAGTGTTATTGTTTACTATATGAGGCTGTCTTCGCCTAAAGAATGGCACTTGACGAAGTATTTTTGTTTGAGTAGAGAATGAAATATTTGACTCGGTATTTGCAATATACACACTTATAGTGTCGGGGCAAGGTGACACAAGTGATGCATACTGGATAATATTCCAGAGAAAATACGGAAAGGATATGTAGACGAGACGTTATTATCCGAGATGGAAACACATTGTGTATTAGTAGTATATCACATGAAACATCGTATTGTCTTCATGGATATTTAATTTCTTAGGGAATGTAATACTAATTTTGATTAAATTTGAAATATTTTATAATGGTTGCATTAAGTAGCATAATATGCAGATGATCACGATTTTATACATCTATAACTGTTCCGTTTTTAATAATTAAAAATCATCATAAAAATGTAAGGTGATATTGTTTCTTTATTTGTATGTTGTAATTGTTGGGGAAATACCGTCATCATTTTAATTTACACTTTTAATAGAGATATAATACAATGTCATTCAAAGATAAGACGATTACGTAAATCATTAAATAAATACCAATAACAGTCATAGAGAACAATTTCATCATGTATTCTTACAAATATTTCACAATTCAAATGAATAATGTATACATTATTCCAATAACTGAAATTAGATAAGCATGTTATAGTCATCTCACGTGGAGCTCGGCCACACAAACACGAAGAAAATATATAGCAGAGAGATTTACCGGTTGCAACAGTATAGGTTACATAGCACATCTCAATATGCATTGAAAACAATTAAAACATAACCATGGACTCTGGCCATTTTTTGGCTATATCTATAATTATATCCTTTCATCCTTTGAGTACTGTCATAGTACTGCCAAGAGCCGGAAAATCCAATCAAAACCTATGTTCAAATGGTGGACGGACATTCGTCTTGCGTAGAGTATAACATGTGGTATACCGCATCTCGAGAACGGTCAGCATATTCCTGCTTGGAACGTTGAGGACTATCTTTGGAAGTCTTGGGAGGACTGGGTAATGGTCCTTGTATCCACTTCACCACTGCGCGCCCCACCTGCGGGGGTCAATGATCGCCTCTAGAACAGCCCCATGACAGACAGGAGAGAGATCATATACGTCAGCCGATGGAGTCTGGAACATTTTAAACTATAATAGGCGTCATTGTGATATGAAACCGGCTTATGTATATTTAGTAATTATCCTTCAAATTTTCGGATAGTTGTATGATGTATTCTTATATTTCCTTCTATAATTATTACATAACAAAAATCGGGGGCGGATTGAGAGGAGGTTCGTTAATTGTGGTCTACGCCCCATCGCCCAAATATTTATTACAATATTTTACAGATAAAATAGTATTATGAGACACACACACACACGCACGCACACACACATACACACACACATACACACACACACACACACACACACACACACCCCACACCCACACGCTGTACCAAGCCACTACTTAATATACACGGACAATCTCTAATTTAATTTCATGTTTTTCCTACATTAATATTTTTTAAATGTGTGCATATACAACATACTGAGCATTTTTACTTGAGTGGATAGAGATGAGGTATATATGGCAATGTCATGTGAATATTGGTATTGTTGTTTTTATTGTACACCAGACTCGGTTCTGGTATCACGAAAGTCATGCAATATTCCTGCAACAAAGTAAATCTACAGTGATGTCCTTGGAACTGAGAGTCAAAATTGTAAACACCCTACACCCGTGTCAAATGTAATCTAAACAATAGACCGATTATTTTCAAGCATTGTTAGTGGTTCTTCAAAAAGCTCACAAGACATTGACAAAGGAACATCTTGGCAAATGGGTTCTGGTCACAGGCCTCTCTAGCCAGGAGTATGTTGTCCATTGACCAGGAATAGTTTTCTTTGGCATTCTGAAAGTGGCAACACTGGTCAAATCGAAATCTGGAAGGACCAGGTCGTGGTGAAGCCAATGGTTTAAAGAGTGGTCACGACGGACAAGTAGTTTATGGTCAAATAACATCAAAACAACTTTAGGTTCTACAGACCAATGATCACAGCCTTGAACACGTTCTGCAGAAATAAAACGGTTCTCTTTGCGAAGCCAATAGTGAATCGTCATCATTCAACTCAAATACCTTTCATTCTCCTGTTTTCTTATACCGTTACCGACTATTTCTAACACCGGGGTGAAAGATGATATACATAGCATGAGCTGACCTTATGGGTCTGTCAATCAAGCGACAGAAAATTTGCACGGGGAGTGTGTGCAAATATTGTTCGTCACTTTTGACCCCAAAGATTTCTCTGTTGCGATCTGACTTCATCTCTCCCGGAACAAACTTCGCACCCGGTGAACTCACGGCGTCTGTTTTGCATTATCCGCGGGTGTGAGGAATCTTATTATATAGATTAAAGGGAAATAACAAAGGTTGGGGAGAGCTGTATCTAGACCGAGATTTCGAGCCCGTTGCATTGTGGGAGGAGCAATTGACCGGATGCTTTTCTTCAAAGGGAATTGTGTGTGGAATAATGTATAGAGGATAAGCTTTGAAAAAAAGATTGCCGGATTATGGAGTTGCGAATTAATACTTTCAATAGGAAGAAATACTATTTAATTACCAAGTGTAAATAGTAATATGCGTGTGAAAGACCAACATACAGTCAACATGTCGGTGTTGTGTCCACATATAACAGTATTAGTGTATAACACATAATAGTACCGTACGATATATTCTGCTTGACCAAGTTAATCGTCTATATTTAGGATAATTGTATTGCTCGTCTACATTTAGAATAGTAATTAGTGTTAATTGGTATTTCATTGGATGCACTATTTACGTAGGCGTTTTGCAGAATCTTTATACAATAAAAATAATTATATGATCATTATATAATTATATCTGATTAAAAATTTTTTTTTTGTATACGGCTATCTTTAATACAATAATATGTAACTAGTATTACTACTTTAAATTACTTACAGTATAATATAAAATAAAAAGGGGTTACTATGCATACTGACTATAAAATATGAACTCCCAAATGTAGAAATTGAAGAATACATGTATATATGCAACAAATCTTCATTAGTCCATTCATCCTGTCGCGTTTAGCGTAATAGAATTATATATAGTTGCCAATAAAAATATATATTATAAGAAAATGGCGTCATATTCTGTTGAGACATTCATAGTGAGAAATGTTCCTGTCATTGGAAAGGATATCGGCAAAGTCATATTCATTATGACATTTTGATTTCATTCGTGAACATAATGGGGAAGTTCTACGTCTGAAGTAGTAAAGAAAAGAAGGTTAGAGGTTGGAATACTGATATGCGCATTTCGTCAGAGTCTAGAGTTGCCTTCACGCTCCAGTGAGCTTCTACATCTACTATGCAGGCATATTATACAATAACTAGACCCATTTGAAGCGGGACGCCGTCTCCTGGTGCAAGCCACTTACAAAAGTCATTATGAAGCGATTAGTCTAGCACGTGTGTGACCTTAGATCAGTGTACGCATGCTTGTATCCGATTTCGATTAAATTGAAGAAATTGTCAGTGACACATGGAGAAAATAATGTCATAAATATGAATAAACCGAGCGAAAATTATCCCTTTACAGTTAACGCACGGGGTTTGTAAAGAAAAGGGTGAAATTCGGGAACAAAACCACCAGTGAATAGACGCCACATCTTGAACGCAAATCAATTTTCTCTTTTAACGTGGGCAGTCGTAAAAGGCAACGTATGTCTGCTGTGTTATGGTTTACCAGTCTTTACGAGCCCCTCTCGCATAATGAGCCGAATTCCAGTCAAAATCCGGTCCCACTTTTAGACACATCAAATGAATATTCGACTGTGGACCTTAGCCCCTTGCCGGAGTCGCCACTAAGAGGCGGCTATTTAGCGATGTTTCCTTTAGGCCGATAATTGGAAATCAATGTTTCTTGTCCTGTGGGTGTTCGGTAATAATTGAACCCAATAAGAAGAAATTGGATAGAAAAAAAATATAAGTGGTCGGAAGACTATTTTGACACACCGTATGACCAATAGAAAAAACATATGACAAATATTTACCTTTGTTAGTACAAATATGTTTGTTTAACCTATTGCTTCCGCGTTTGCTGTGAAATTGGAAAGTTCAAAAGCTACGACACGCAATTTAATAGGACACTTATAATGATTTAGTTCATTTCTCCTGGTGACATTTAGTTTAAATAAGGTAAAATGGATGTGTAGATCAATAAAACTTACACGAACATGATTAAATATACGGATTGCATCTGTAACAGTTCGGTGAGCAGTTTCCACACATTGTTACATGTAAAGCTGCAACAAATATAACTCTATCATATATAAATATAACACGTAGATTCTGTAATATGTTTAATCGTAACAATTCCAACTGTGAACAGATGCACTGTATCCATAACTTGAAACGGTAAAAATGTGCACTCTCGGACATCAGCTTTTAAAATGTAAAGTTGTAAAGTTGATAACTGAAATCAACATGAACTAATGAAATAGGCAAAAGTGATTGCAAATTACATTTTTTAAATGTCCGTTAAAATTCAATTTATATTAAACTACAATGCGTTCAATCATAATCAGCTAGTTTATCAGTAGCGAGCGTCTTTCGCAACATAGCGCTAATTTTGTGGAACTTGCCATTTCCGTGTATGCGTGTAACAATAAACCTTTAACCATCTGGATAAATTAAGATTGGAAACATAACTGAAATTAATTACAAGTCGATAACATTTCTCTTAGTTTTCTGTACAAAACTGATTATTTTTTCCCTCTTGTTACATATCACCCGTATTTTCTATGTAATTTAATGCGGGGATTGTGTCGCGTGAAATTCATAAATATTCAATTAATGTCAATTTTTAGATCTGCGGCCACGTTAAGTCAAGCAGGCAAATTCATTTCGAACCAATGATCGCTCCCTGCGAGTTGCCTTCATGAAGCATATTTTACTCAAAGGCAACCGGGCATGTAATTTGCCACGGATTGATTTGGCTGGATAGGAAACTCACAGGGGAGCTGTTTATATCAATTTAGGGGGAAGCGGCAGATATCTGGATTTCAAGCGCCATGGTCATTATTGATATGGTCGTGATTAGACAGGATGATATCAACATTACTGGGCTTGTCTTCGACCGTGTCATTAGTCGCATAATGATTACTCCCTCATAGTGAAAGATTAACTATCACAGTTAGCACGCGACTAAATATTAATCTTCAGATGTTCACATAAACGACCCTTATCTGTAGATATTTCGCTTATTAATCGTGTGAAAAATGTAAAATGGACGAAATACTGAACAATCAATCAACATTAAAAATTGAATTAATTATTTATGTATAAATTAGTTATATTGTAGATGCATATAGCATATAAAGTCCTAACATGAATATCGACGAACGGCCTATTCTCAGTCGGTCTAGATCGTAGAACTTAAACATTGTCAACACACTTACTCTAATTCCGACGACACAAGACAGAAATAAAAATCTATAGCGAGTGAAGAATTGCCAGGATGCAGACTATTTTCTCAATATTGTTTATATTCTATTGATTCTTTAGTATTTACAGACGGTGAAAACAGGAAATGGCTTCTAGTTCATTGGCAAAGCTTTTGCAAATTACATCAAAATCCTTTAAGAAGATCCCTGCCTTAGGAACTAAGACTGCCACAACTCCAAGGCATTAAATGATTTTTATTTTTCACGGAGTCAAAATTTAATAACATCTCCAGGCCGCTCTACAAAACCGTCCCGACTGAATCCGATTCCGCTTTTGAAATATGTCGTTTATAGTCCTACATTTTTATCAATCATAGAAAGGTCAATTAGCCAGAATGCTGTTTCTTTCTATTCGTTGTCCTAAGCTGGGTTTTCTGACTAAGTGTATAAAAGTGATTAGGGCGGATGACAGGCAATGAATGGCCAGCTTTTGTGTTGAGATGAGGGGCAGACGACCATCCAACCTCTTCTGTTGAGAAATCACATCATCAAATATTTGCTTTGCTTCAACATTATAGAAGCTTAGAGAATCGCTTTTAGGAACTTCTTTAAGCGTGGTTTAGCAATGTCTTGTGAACATTGCAAATATATCTTAGACTATAACAAACTATTTTCTATTCGGTATTCAGCATGGGATTTGTTTGAATTAAAATAGTTGTCTCTGTGAGTTAAGTTAATGAAATTTAAGTATACAATACATTAAACTGATCAATACTGGGTCAATATCCGGTAGTGAAGTCACTATCTAACAACTTATGAGTCAAATGTTCACTTAGTGGCGTGCGTGCGTATGTGTGTGTGTGTGAGAGAGAGAGAGTGAGCGTGTGTGTGTCTCTGTATGTGTGTGTGTGTGTGTGTGTGTGTGTGTGTGTGTATTAATTTGTGTACATGTGTTGTGTGTGTGTATTTATGGGTGAAGGAAGGGGTGGTGGAGGTTGGCGGACATATCGAATGAGAGTATCACCTTATTTTTAAATATATATACGTAAGTATAATGTATTCGTTTATACCTACACTATGTTTATGTGTTAATCAGGTACGTGTATAAATAGGAACACTGTTCTACAAACGATAAATAGAGGATATTTCATGTATATAGTGAAATAGTATGTATATCTCATTGAGTGACGTGGGAAATGAGATATTGTTCACGAGTGCCGCCAAGATACATACTCTTTCATAAGACACATGAAAGATCCTATTCATTATATACTTTTATTATATATTTTTAAACGAAACTTTAAATAGAAAACTATAAATTCTCCCAACATCGAAAATGTTAAACGTGACGTGTCAAATTGATTAAATATTGGTATGATGAACTGACGAAAGTACCAGTCGTCATCGTGGCTCACAGCGGGTTCAGTAGTACCGGCATAGAAGGTGTTCTCGTCACTGCAGTGACGATACCACTTTTCTCAGAGTGAGAAATCTCAGTCTTTCACTGTTAATTATAACAAAACATTAATCAAGTAATAATCTTTGACACAAATGCTCCCTTCGTGAGAGGAGAGGAGGCTAATTTTCATAATTACTGACTATTATACTTTGTATTATATCTGTTTATTGTTTATGACTTTAACTCGAATATTCATGTATATTGTATTGGCAGGGTAACTCAGGTAACAAACCGCAATACGTGAAATCTAAGAATAATATTTAAAGAAGAATATCTTTGTTCGTGCATCGTAAATTTCTTTTGTGTGTGTGTGTATGTGTATGTGTGTGTGTGTGTGTGTGTGTGTGTGTGTGTATGTGTGAGTGTGCGTGCGCGCGCGTGTGTGTGTGTGTGTGTGTGGTTAATCGGTCAAATTTAGACAATAGTCCAAAATACCAAAGTATGTAATTGAACCTAATTAGAACACTTTAAGAGCAACCACGGATACAATAAAATGCCGAAAGTTTGATACAATTTCTACTGGAGATCAATTTCTCATAATCCCATGCTTGTGTAGCACGTGTTGACAACACGTGACGTATAGTGTACCAACGTGACCTCCGACAGCGATCTCTGGTGTTGGTGGTCGAGAAAGTTACAGAGTAACATTTGGAACCTATCGATGACAGTTGAAATATCTAAATCACGCGAGACGTTCTGAATGACTACCATAGCGGAGCTCACAAAGAAAGCCCCATCCCACACCCGTTGTCATTGTCGAGTTGGAAATTAAGCTCGTTGGGGGTCATTACTATTTTCATTATATTTCGTTCCATGATAATGTGATTATAGCTCATTGTCTTGCCTCGTTTGAAGTGAGGGGGCCGGAACAGCCCAGGCACACCGGAACTTTGAAATGATCTGACCATGCACCCGATGTCTCGGCTGGAAACAAATGTAGAAACGATTCCATGTGTCATATATGCCATTTTTTCACTCTATTTTTATTCATGAAAAACGATTTAATAAAACATTATTAACTGATAGATTTCCGAGATAATCTGCATTGTCTATTTTAGCCAACTTGCTTTTCCTTTTATTATTTACATATATTCGATCCTTTTGGAAATTATTTAAATGATCGGAATTGTATTAATTGCGAATTTGTTTTAGAGACTATATATTATATTTTTCACGTTTAATGGATGCCAATGTATATAATTACATTTATTTTCGTTAGATTGGAAATTTCCTATTTAGAGTCTTACGAGTATGACAATGCAAAATATTTTACACTTTGTGATTTTTCTATTTCAATGACAATGTATCTGACAGACATACATATATGTATGTTGTTTCCTAAATTCTGAGTGTATTGCTTCCAAATAAGGAGTCTGGAGTACATTAGGCTAGAGTATGCTCCTGACAGTTTTTCCATATCCGTATGCCAGGCAATCTCACCATCCCATTGGAAGACTACAATGTGGCTTTGTATTACCGTCTATACCCACAGCCAATACCCTGCCTGGCAATCTCTGTGTTATACTAGTGTCCCCTCGCAGCTTATACAAAGATAATATTATTTCCTACCCCAGGTGCGCTCCATGAGAATCCAGAAGCATACCCATACTTTAGCCTAATGGTAAACAGTGCAAATATTTGATTTTATTAGCCCTCGCGTTTGTATCCTTACCTAGATTGCTTAGGATCTGGATAAATATTAGCTCATCAGAGACGGGAAATCCCATTAACTGTGGCTTACATAGTCAATATTCTTTCGACAAAATGTAGTTCTTGTGTTATTCTCTCGCTGGACATGGGAGATTGAACATACCGCTTGGGGATATTGAAATTCCGAAATATCTTATTTAAATTTGAAATGATAATTATAAATTTGCGATGCACTAGGGAAGCACTATCTGTATGGTAAGCAATAAGTTCTATCTAATTGACCTTTAACCTTGCTTCCAGTCTCAGCACCTGCTATGTGTTTCCTTTCAGCGATGTAAATTATCAGAAATAACATTCTGTACATGCAATGAAAAGAGGAGGAATGTCGGTGGTTCCTTGTCGAACGCCTATGCTCGTACTCTCGCTTCTACGGATACAAGATAATTTGTACAAGCAGTGGGTCTAGGATCGACTGTTTACCTTCGATTAAAGCAAGTGTATGCCAATGGCTACTGGCAACACCTCGGGACATTATTTGTTTGTTTTCGATATTTGGATTGCATATTAGAGAGCGAAACATAAAGGAATTCGCGATACTACATCTTTAGTGAAATAGTTCCCACAAAAACTAGCGGCTGTTTTACTTCAAGAAGCTCTTAATAGAAGCACAGCGCCCAGCTGCAAGTACTTCGTTTCTCAGTTGTGTGTATCTGTACTTAAACGTACATGGGTGATATCTTCCGTGTAGATATAGAAGATATAATAGAACACGTCAGATCGTTATAGTATGTACCACCTCCCTCAAAACCCGTCACACCCCTTCTCTCTCTCTCTCTCTCCCTCTCTCTATCTCTCTCCCCTCTCCCTCCCTCTCTCTCTCTCTCGCTCTCGCTCTCTCCCTCTCTCTCTCTCTCTCATTCTTTCTCTCTCTCATTCTTTCTCTCTCTCATTCTTTCTCTCTCTCTCATCATTTCTCTCTCATTATTTCTCTCTCTCTCTCTCCCCCCCCCCCTCTCTTTCTTTTCTCGTGCGAATCTACAAAAATAACATTCCAATTAATTGTAGAAGATGACAATGATATGTTAATCTATTGTACGATGGTCTGACTTTTTTGCTTCTATATTTGTGCAATCCTAAGATGTTTAAATATTTAACTGGTATCGACCGAATCCAAAATCGTATTCTAATCCAAGTTAAACTCTAATGAATAGCCAGGTTACGTGCACCTCGTATGCATTTCAATGTAAGATAGAGCTCATCTTCCCTTAATCCCTATCCACAAGTAGCAAACAAAATGATCGATCATAAAGTGTTCTTATTTCTGAAACTATCTTTCGAACCAGACTTCTTTTCTCCGTGGTGTTTGAATACACTCAAAGAGTCAATTATTTAGTTGGAAAACATATCATTTCGCAAAGCAAAAGAATATTGAATTTTTGAAACTACCATTATGTTTTCTTACGAACTAGCATGCGTCTTTCCATAGCGGATTGTAACCTGACCATTCGCTCGTCGTGATATACAATAGGCACAATCCAGAACAATTCACGGCAGCAAGTAGCCTATTATTTGGATTCTGTTGACTCTCGTTCTTGAAATAGCAGTCTGAAAGAAACGACTGATGGAGGTTCAGGAAAAACAGATTCCAAACTGGTTTGGATGCAATAAGCACGAAGCCTTGATAACGTGTCACGGTTTAATGCCTTCAACAATACAGCAAATGTTGCATAGCAAACAAAACCTATTGGAGGTAGTTTATGTTGATATCGACGAAGATATTGGTACGGAATTAAACATGCACGTGACATGACATCATCAAGGCAAGTAAAGTGACGGACGGTGGCTTGCAGCTAAATGAGAAAGAAAAAGGAAATCCCCAAACAGTATGGAATTCTAAAGAATTAGCTATAGAAGAGTACAGATAACCTCTAAAACATTACAATAGTGTTTACGTTTAACGCCGTAACGTGCGTTTCTCTTATTCACTGAAGAACATGCTTGTATGATAGTGTTTGCAAATATCACACTCAGTGACCCGTACAGACTGGTAGGTACAGGTACATATAACCTAACTAACAGCTCTGGCCAGTACAAACACAAAGATGCTAGCACAAACCAGTGAATCAGCATAAATAGTGTCACCTGTATACGTGCCACGACAATGAGGCGTATAGCATATAGTACGGTTGTCTTCCTACCGATTAATACTGCTAGAGTATCTACATGTATATACTGTCCATTAGAGTATCTATGTAAAATGCACGTATTCATGTAAATTAAACATGTCGTGATCTCGTCATCCGATAGTCAAATACATGTCTATTAACTGTGTATATA
>JAUTBT010001148.1:0-10821 GCA_032361225.1 Lepetodrilus schrolli | reverse complement strand
TAAGAAGAAAACATCAACGTGTGAATCGACATTTTAAAGTTACGCGTAGGAATACATACAGGTCAGTAAATTGTAAACCGCTTGACTCATTGATAAATACACGAAATGAAAGATACTTTAAAACTTTCAAAACAATTCTGATTTTTATTACAAATTGTGATATATTAAATCTAGTCGATTAGCACATAGTCTCCGATCATAATTGTCATCTTGTTTAATATTTCCATACAGTAGCATATATAAATACTAGTATGACGTCACATAAAAATGACGTCATGTGAAGATTGATCCCTAATTTGCATAGTCAGTCAGGCAGGCAAAGTAGCATGATACACGAAATATCTGTTCTCATAAACTTCCTTGAATTTCATTCTTACTACTGGTTATTTCAAGGTATATTGGTAACATTTTACTAAATACTACATTATTTTATATGTATGCACATATTGGCAAAATTCAACATATTATTTAGACGTAAATGGCAAAAACAGTGTAAATAATGTCCATATTCAACTTTCCATTAGATGATAAGGTTATTTATGCTTGATGTAGGTCTATATATCTATGGTCTAGATCCTAAACGCCACAATAAATATGTGTGTGTAACTACAGAGCTAAGATACCTACTGTTCAAATCAGGACTATTGACTTATGTTCATTAACCTACATAAAAGCTAAAATATTGGTAATACAGATCATAATTAAAATAGTATTTATTAACGTCCCTGATACAAAACATAAAACTGTTAATTTTTCCCTAGCTTAAACTTTGGAAAATGCGTAATATTCATGTTTCTATCAGAAGAAAAACAAATAGTTCAAAAGGAACGTAAAATAATAGGAACATAAAATTATAAAGCAAATTATATTATGAAAGAAATTGCCATACTATATAAGCATTTGTCTTGACGACTGTCAGAGGATTGTTGGGTTCGTTCTGTAATTATTATTATTCAATATACGTGGTGGATTTCTTTTGTGTTTCTCGTGCTTAGCTGAAATGGACACGTTTTAGACTGCTAGTTCGCCCTCTTAATAAAGCTGTTTATCGGCAGTTTTCAATGGTTTATTAAATTTAAATGATTATATTGAATAATTAGAATACTCGTGAAATTAATCTTTAAAGTTCCTCGCTAAAGCTCGGAACTGTGCACATTATTTTCACTCGGGACTATTAAGCAATGTGTTTGGATGTGTTTTATAACAAATCAACCATCAAAGATTCTATGTCGGATTAAGATGTTATTACTGTGGTATAGCACATACTCACAATACTGCGTTTGTACATACTTTCCTGTTATCAGCTGGTTATAACTGTGTCTTCGATCAACTAAGTTATATGTTGAGAAATGAAGTAAATTTATCCAAGAGTGTTCATCTTAGTGAGAAAAAGAAAGTCCCCACCTAGAATCAATTCGCAATATGAGCGGCATACATTTTGAAGCAGTAAAACACGACATATTTCAAATGTCAGCTGAATATAAAATTAATGCATAAGGTAACGGGATATCCGAACTATCCAAATCGTCCCTTAAGGCAAATTATAATCTTTCATATCCTGGGTCTACGATAGTAATCTTTGGTTTCTTAATATCTCTAGTAAGTTTTCAGGAACCCTAAATCTCGTGTTAAGAAATTCCCCGTAATATAAAGCGCGATATAATTTGTCACGAGACACTCGTAAAGGTGAGTATGTCTACGCCCTTGGGCCTGATACTAACCTGACATTTGCAGCGTATGAACCCAAATAAAATGAAGTTCTCAAACTACGGTGTAGGAAAAGGAAATATAGCTTATCAAAATCGGAGGTGAAATTGAGTCGTTGACACTGATGTTTATCACGCCGTTGTTTAGGGTAATAATCTTCAACAAATTGGTAGATGGGGAAGGTTCTACTTTGAAATAGGGGTGGATAGTTTCATTACGGTTGATAAACACGTGGCATTAGTTTTCATTGTTCGCAATGCTAGAAACCATAAAGTATATTGTTAATTTAGGGAACACAATGTTAGCTTCCTTCAGAACCAATCATGCAAGCGTTATGGACCTGTTTTTCATGACATGAAAATAACCATTCACGCGATAACCTTGACGCTTCATATTAATTCAGATTTCAGATGCTAAATCTGGAAACCCGTAGCCATATCATTTAGGTTAATTGTGTAAACTGTGTCAATAGTTTCCTAGGACAGTAGACTAATTAAATTAACTTGATATGGGACTATAAGGAGACATAAAATAATGGACACACAACATTGATCACGTTAATTAAAAATAACGGGTCCGCGTTTCACGTCCGTAAATAAGGGCGTACGACCTGTCCGTAGCAGTGCATCAAGGATGTAGTCAGGACCTCTGCCAATACTGATAGGACCCTTTCGCTAAGGTCTGTATACAGTATAGGCTTTGCTTTATAACAGAGTTGAAGAGGGAATATTTCACTCACATGCAATTATAATTTATTCTAATACACCAAAGAGATATCAGTGTATATAATGATTGTTAAAGAAGTAATATTCATCAATGGTACGTACTAATAAGCAATGGCATTACATGATACAACAGAGACAGAGTTATCAAAGTAGGACATGTACGAAAAGAAGAGAATAAGTTTCCCCATTTGTGGTTTGAAATATCCTAATTATGTGTGTGTGTGTGTGTGTGTGTGTGTGTGTGTGTGTGTGTGTGTGTGTGTGTGTGTGTGTGTTGTCTACAAGAACTCATTCACACATTGAGACAAATCATGCAAAAGAATCCGTTGCGAAGAGGAACACGAATATCAGTTACGTGACCAAGACATCCTAAAATGGGTATCTCTAGCCAATGTTTCCCAACGTTTGTCCATAAATGTCTGTCACACTTTAGGTGGATTGCAATTGAAAGGTACAACACAGCAAGACAGCGTCTAAGTGGTACATACAGTCAGCCTAATGTTAGACAATATTGCTGATTTACGCAGAAGCATCCAATTGGATGAGAATCGTGTTCAGTTCTACAGTGATTGACAGGTCTTGCGAATTCTCGCCTAAAAAACTTGTAAGAAGACGACGGGCGGCAGGTCAGCTGCCTTTGAGTTGTCTTGGAAAACTACTTTCGCAAATTGAAACAAATGGATGCAAAGACTTCAAGCCTTTCGCACTGATTAAATCTTTTGCGTTTGTACTTTTCCCCGTCAAGACAGTCATATGGTTAAGAGTAACTAGCTACGTGCTGGAGATCTTCGTTCGATATCACAGATATGTACTCTATGTAAGTAAACATACCTACCAGTATCCACCTGACGTATCTCGTAACGACGTTCTTGGTTTAAACAAAACATTCTATTGTAACCGTTTATTAATTTCATGATTGCGCGTGGAACCATGTAAGCTCCTCCCAACTTGTCCTATGCGTTGCTTGTTTAAAAAAATGTTAATAGCTATACATCATGATAATGCCTTGACAGTTGTTCTAAATATGCTTCTATCCATACACGTACTATTCAGCTGGTTATATATTGAGGGCAATTAAGATACTCTTTATTAAGTATGGGATATGGTTGCACCGCTTCAATACAATGCTCACTTCTCTCTCTCTTCCAGAAATCGATGATCATGTTGGATAACTTGGGACTACATTTAATTGCTTTTGTACCTCCATACATCTCTTATGATAATGTCCTTGGCACTCATGATCATATTAGAAGTAAATTACGTTGGAATACAACATACACTAATATTTCACGACTGCAAAAATTAGTTTCCGTATAAACTGGGATGAACATACTCTACGAGTAGGCAACTTTGTAGAGCCCTGAATTGTAATACTCGACCCACATTGTAATACCTGCCTTGAATTGTAATAACAACTGCCCTGAATTGTAATAACAATTGCCCTGAATATATCGTAAAAATTACAATTGGCCTGAATTGTTTCATTCTTAGCGACCGAAATTATTATAACATGGAGTGATGAATAATGATTACTAGTAAATATATGTTAAAGTCTTTGTATTGACGATATTCGGAATTACTATAAAGACATTATCCGTTGTGAGGAATATATTTTTGGGGTCAGTGTTAAATTTTAAATGTCATTCTGGTGTCAAACATAATCACAATATGTTGCAGTGACCATGTGAATGGAATCATTCTAGCACTCGAAACGGCAGCTTGGGTTGTATACTCCCAGGGAGTTCAGAAGGAACACTGAGTGCACACTGTTCCATTGCCTGTGGGTAATAATGTAGTGCTTTGAGCGGGTGCGTCTGCCAAATTATCAATATTCATTATTGTAGACATACCACGAGATACAAACACAAATGTTTTCCTCCTTTGACAAAGCAATTCTTTATAATTTCATGTTATTCCTATTTGGGTCGTAAACCAAAAAACAATTCGGGCCGGTTTCAATTATTACAATTCAAAGCAATTTTCTGTTACAATTCAGATCGGTCAATTATTAAAATTCAGGGCAAATTTTATTACATTTCAAGTAAAAATTTGAGGTATTACAATTCAGGCCAATTTTTGATACAATTCAAGGCAGGTATTACAATTTGGGTCGATTATTACAATGCAGGGTTATACAAACTTGCATGGAACTCTTAAGTTGTATACATGTATTGTAAGTGCAATTAAATAATACAAATATTTCAGCCACATTTGACTGCGACTAATGATAACCGTTACAAAAATTGAGTAACAGACAAAGCATTATTATTTTGTTGTATTCGAACGTAACTTCTTTGCTCTTGAATTGATGACATTCATGAACGAAACATTCACGTCTACATGCCATACTTTCAACGTCTTTAAGTTCTTTGAATTATGGAGACCCGCATTTATATTGTATAGACACCACGCCTACATTAATAGTATATAGAGTTATTTTGTCCGCAGATCAAAAGCCTGACATCTTTGCTAGTGATGTTCAAGATATTAGCGCCATTTGAGGCTATTATACTTCCGTTGTTATCATTTTAAGCAAGAGTGTTTACCCGCTGGCGAAGTACAATACCGTTCTTTGATCCCTACGTGGACGTCAACACGAGTCGTACGGATTTGTGAGTTTTCATTACGGAACTGAATACTTTCAGGGGAGATAACACCTGATCCACGTTTCAGGGTAAATCATTAGGGATTAGCGTACGCTAAGATGGTCACACGGTTCCAAAGGTTGAAAAACAAATTAAAAAGCTTGGAGATAATGACAAAATATGTGTAGGATTAACATATGAAAATTAACTTCCCATTTCTTTCAAACATGGCTCTTTGATGAGCTCAATTATCGATTTTTAACTAGACAATTGGTGTTATCATTGAGTTTTTTGTTTTTTTTTGCATTTGTTTATTATTTATTGATATTATATTTAATACAATTGGTATTTGTTTAATTGCATTGTTTTGTCGGATGGTATTGTCGCCTGAAAATAAAAATTAACTTGCACACAAAAACGAAAAGTCAAAACATCAGTTAACTATAGTTTAATGATTTCTTCGAATGAATAGTAAACTTAATGAGAATGAAAAATAAAACATAGTTTATTAATGTGTAATGTGTATATTTATATCATTAATGTGTTGTTATCTTTGTATACGAGCAGAATTTACAAAAGTCTACGACTACTGGTACAATATACATAGCGCTGTATCATAGATGAATGCATTACTACTATAGGACTACCTGTATGATTGATTTATTTTTCAAATCAACGCAAAAGCAAAATTCCATTGACACAATATGTGACTGTGTTTAACCTACCATCTACTATTATTTAAACTATATTCTCTCATTACTACATTCTTTACTAAATATAGAAAACGAATATATTTTGCTTTTCCAGTTATTAATCTTTTGTAGATTCTATATGACTTGATAAATTTACATCCACTAATATGTAAAAGAGGAGAAATGCTATTTTACAATCCTAATTCCACAATGGTTTAGTCACATATTTTAGCTGTTTGGAAGAGTATCGTATCTTAGTTACGCACCATGACCCACGATGTAATATTATTATTTCAAATTGCTTCACAAAATGTTTAAATAATGTTATAAATATGTTCTGTTATGTTGATATTTCAAAGTTGTGATATAATTAACCTGCATATGCGATGTATGCGGCCATTATCAAATTAAATCATCCAACATGCTGTGTAGAGCGTGCGATCCTTATGAATTATAAATAAGGTCGGACCCAGGACTTTGAGCATGCGAGATGGACGCGTGACCGGTATTTTCTACTTTCCCATGATGAACTTTGAGTTCCAAAAATATGTCTAAGCAGAATCGAAATACGTACGGTTTTAAAGCATGTTCAATTGTTCTCTACTATTTCAACTTCAAAATACCTGTACAATCTCCAAAAGGATTAATGCTTAACCAACTAGCGCTGCGAGCATTTCCTGGCAAATGGAAGCATTTGCGCTGTATCATTTTAGATCGTGCAGACAGTAGCATATAGCTCTTCCCCGTGTATCAAGTAGCAAGTTAGTAATAGCCTAGTGGTAAAAGATAAAACACATATGTAGTTGAGAAGTCCGCATACGCTTCCCCAGCCCAAATGCGAACGTAAAATACTAGAGCTGCAACGAATATTCGAATATTCGTGAATGAATACTAAATTACGAATACTAGTATTCGAATAGTAAAACAGCATTCGAATATTCGAACATATTTGCAGAAGAGTTGTAGATCGCACGTTTATATCCGTAATACATTTGATACCTTCTTATTTCAATCTTACTGCTCAATATCTAGTCAGAAAAGATAATGGAAATTTACTGACCGTACATTCGAGATGTATGACGATGTTTGTTTTTTGTTTTTTTAATGTCGCACATTATATTATAATAGTTGAAACGAATATTCGAATACGAATAGAATACTTACAAACGAATATTCGAACAGCATTGCTATTCGCTTCAGCTCTATAAAGTACACTTGGAAAGCATCTCCCCAAGGGATTGGTAGATTTGGGCAAAATGCTTCAATATATGTTGAAGATACAATGGTGTTTCTTTAAATTAGTTAACACATACAGTTGTTGACGATTACTTTATACTTACACGTAGAATACCGCTTACAGGCATCGTAATGATTGACCGTTTATGAAAAGAAACATGAAAGCAGGATATATTATTAGAGGTATGCACAGACATTATTTTCAGCGGAGGGTATCGACGAACATTTCCGCAGACACACCAAGCCATTAAACATCTATACTTTTCATGTCCTTTTAATGACCACTTCCGGTTTCTGTGCTTTATTCGTGTGCGAGTGCGCCGGAGCACTGATAGATACTTAGAGTGCACATCTTTGTTAAAACTGAGACGGCAACAGTGATCCTGAATATGTTGGTAATAGTAAACAATGCTCGATGCAATACTCATCACTATATTACAAGTCAAGATTGCAATAATTGCGTATAGTTGACATAAAACTTAATTGCTATGTCATGTCATAATACGACATTGAAGAGAGGAAGCATGTATCGGACAATCTATTCTACAAGCAAGAAATAAATCCTTCACCACAAAACAATAAACGAAAAAAACACCAGGCAATATACAATTTATTTCACAAAATTCGAGTCTCTTACTGAGAGTTCTGACTCGCCTGTCCGTTGGATATAGTGATAGCCAACGTCTGTTGCGAAACCATGTTCAGGATCTCCTTCGGAAAAGAGGACACGTCGATGGATATTGTGGGTTCTATGACAGACTCCCCGCTGTTGTTTCTGCTTCGTGACAAACTATCTGGCAAGGTCAGAGGCGAAAAGAGATCCAGGTCTCCATTCCTGTTGATGAAGAAAGAACGCAGCATTTCGTCTACGTCGTGGGAGGGCGTCTGATGTCCGCTGGACGGATTTCCCGTTGACGTGGACGTGGAGTCGCCAGAAGCATTCTGCACGGGCTGTACGAGCAAAGCGCAGTTGATGCCAGACTGAGGTGCATGTCCAGATTGAGGTGGAATGGGCTCGGGAGTTACGCCCACTCGGGAATATTCCGTGAGCGCGTGAACCTCGAGGTCTGCCAAGTTCAACCTGGAGGAGGAGTCATTACCTACATCTGTCGGAATGAACAGGGAAGACACTTGTTTAGCCATCTGGCTGTAAGGGTGATCGTCCTTCAAACTGCTGGCGGTAGTAGTCGGAGTCGCGCTGGGGATGCTGTGATCGTTGGACGGCTGAGCGAGCATATGCTGCGTACTCTGCAGCATACCAGTAGCTTGACGAGGATCGTTCAGATTTGTTTGAATCGTAGACTCTGCAACCTTACGAGGGGGATTCAGAGGAACCTTAAGAGGAGAGGCGGGTACACGAGACACGGAAGTGAAGTTAGCTGGCACTGATCTCTTGGTAGAATTCGTATGTGCATTATCGCTCAGATCATGTGATGGTTCCTTGTTGACATTCTGGGAGGAAGTCTCCACCATCGTACCAGAGTGCTGTACTGAGGCGGCCTCCTGTTGCTGTCTAAGTAGCAGCAACTGCTGAAGCTGCTGCAGAGATATAGGACTTCCTACAGGCAATCTAGGAACACCTACATTCTGTTGATGCTCTTCTGGATTCATAGAATTTACTTTCACAAACTGTTGTATCTGAGGCCTGTTTGTGTCCGACCACTGGCTTTCTGTGGATAAAGGCATTTGAATTACGGGAATCCTGAGACCAATGCCAGAGTTGTCAGTCTGTGCTTGACCAGTCTGGGGTAATCCTTGGACAGGAGCAGGCGGACCTATCCTCAACACCTGGTGTATCTGGTCTCCTATCTTCACCAGTTGTATAGGTTCTGGATTTCCTGGTCTTTCCACAGGATCTTCGCGTCTGTTACTCAGTAGATTATTTGCATTGGAAATATGCACCAATGGAAGCGATATTTCTCCGGATGTTCCGATGTTTACTGGCACGATGTTGATTGGTACTGACATGGTTGCCTGCTCGTGCTTTCCTTGATCAACGTGCTGTTCTGGCCTGACATTCATCATTTGAGATGCAGCAGCCTTGTGGGCCCCGTCTTGTAGCACATACTGAGGTTGTTGAATCCCGAGTTGTGCATTCTGCAGGCATGCCTGCTGTACTTGCAACATGTTCGCCTGCAAGCTACTGATGACATTCACAGGAATTGCAGACATGGCGGAATTTGACGCCTGTGCTGCATGCACAGGTGTTCTGATTTCAGTAAATCCATGCTGAATTTGACCAACGACCCCTGACAGTTTATTTTGTGGTATTTGACTAGGAACTGTAAGATGGTCCACATTGACCATGCCATTGCTCTGTGGCCGGTTTGATGCTGGAGGTGCAGGTATCTTTGTGCGAGGAGCTGGCACTGCAGTGGCAGGAGTGTTGTTGCTTTGATGGGACTGTACGAGATGAGACTGTACGAGATGGGACTGAGGACTGTGTCCATGTTTGCAGCACAGTCCAGGAATTGTCTGGAGTGAAGTCTTCTGGGAGGCCACGGCCTGCATCTGACCGAGTTGAGACAGCATCCCTTCAGCCGATGCCATGTTCTGCAGAAAGAAAAAATGTTTAAATGTTATAAATATGTCCTATTAACGTTTTCTATTGATACACATTAAAAACATATGAGAAGCATTTCTCTGATTTTGTCCAAAAGAAAGACATACACACAAACTAGTAAATTTCCAAAGAACAATAGCCACTAAAATGCGGCCTAGAAGCAATAAAAACCGAAAAACTAAATCTAGAGTTCAGAAAAATAATATAATAGGCAAATGTAAAATGTTGTTTCTCAGATGCATTTGGTATGTAAAGGAACAATAGCCTGAGGTAGGAAGAGTAAACATTTTGAGATAACACTTTAAAGTGATAGTCTAGCCAGGTGTTACTAGCCAGGTATTACTAGCCAGGTTTTACTAGCCAGGTTTTACTAGCCAGGTTTTACTAGCCAGGTGTTACTAGCCAGCGAGCTATAGATAACTTGGTGATGATAGGCCCTAATGTGTACATACGAATTGATATTTTTTATTGAAACTTTGAAAATATACTATGCTGTCAAAAATCTTTGAGTTGGTGCCACTAGCTACAGCCCTATGCAGGGTCTGGCATCTACCCATCTGAGCAGCCTCAGGACAGGCTACTCCCTGCCAATCAACTCAGACCCAACCACCAGCTGCTGTAATTGACATTGACTCACCTGAGCTGTGTCGGGCCTTGATATCTGCTGCATCAGTGTGTGTTGGACGATCTGTGTCTGCTGCTCTAGGAGCTTGATGAGAAGTTGAGTCTGGTGTTGGATCAACTGGCTCTGTCGCTCCACCTGCACAGACAGCCAAACTTTGGTCAAGAACAAACATGGCCTAATAACAGTATGTTAGTCAAGGTTTTAGACTGTTTTCCATTGCATTTCAGCAATACTAAGATTACCTTTTTTCTTTTTCTTTTAGAATTGGGGTTTATAGCTGCTTTCAAGATTCGTTCACTTATATCACAGCTTGTCAGATTACGGTAGGAGGAAACCTGCAACATCCGTAGCACTTAATGTTGCTGTAAACCTGCGAGCACCGGCTGGTACTGACCAAGGATGACAACTGCATTGCAGTAGTAAAGACAGCACATCCTATCATGATTGCGTCAGAAAGGTAACTTTCATGAACATTGATGCTGGTCCCCGCGGATGGGATTTGAACATGGGACATTTGGCTCCGAAGATCAGCATTCTACCATTGCACTACTACCCATTGAATAGGATTAAGTATTGTGAATATAATAGAATGAAGAATACAGACGTGAAATATTAAAACTTATGATATAAACCAATTTCTTTTTAAAACGATAAGATGAGATGCCCAGGAACCTGGGTGAAGAGATGT
>JAUTBT010001147.1:0-10822 GCA_032361225.1 Lepetodrilus schrolli | reverse complement strand
GTAACTTTCGCGAACATTGATGCCGGGCCCTCGGGGCGGGATTTGAACCTGGAACCTTTGGCTCCGAAGTCCAACTGTTCTACCACTGCGCTACCACCCGTCTCATCAATGCTCATGGTCCGGGTCTTACATTCCAACACGACCATGCGAGACCTCACACCGTTGTCCTGACTCGTACATACCTTCAGAATGCAGGCATCAACGTCATGGATTAGCCTTCACGCTTGCCTGACCTCAATCAAATTGAGCATGTTTGGGATGCTCTTGGAAGACGGCTGCGCAACTTTCCTAATCAACCTCGGAACTTGCAAGGCCTTGCTGACGCACTCCAAGAACAATGGTGTCAACTACCGGAAGTGTTATTCACAGGCATCAGGAGGTCGATGAGGCAACGTTGCGTTGCAGTCGTGAATGCCAGGAGGGACACACGTTCTAAATTTTGTATATACCTGAGATGTCATTAAATGATAATTTTGTATTGGATCGACCAATTTTTCGTATTTGAATACAATGTATATCACTTGTGAAGTTTCTATTTTTGTTCAGTATTCACAATTCACATTCACAAATATCATTATGGACTAAACCAATGTTTCATATTGTTTACGAGAGTAAAAACAACAGTTTAAATGTCTATGCTCAATTCAGGGCCTGAATATCGATCATATTCTATTTTTCAACTAGGCCAAAACCAAAATAAATGTTTTGAATAAGTTTTTATTTAGTTATCAAAGCTATACTTTTCAAAGCATTTAGTAACGTTATAACTTGCTCGTGGACTCTTTGGCAAGATGAACAATGAAACGGAGCTGCTTTTCGCAACTGCTCTTGATAACACAGGCTCCAGGGTATAGTAAACCCAATCTGAGACGTCAAAGTACGACTTGATTTAAGTCAATAGTGGATGTTCCGGTCAATGTTGATGTTGCACTCATCCAATTTTCTTTGTTGCAGAAAAATACATAAAAATCGAATACAATGGGAGGTCTTAATACAATGTACCTGTCGATTATAATGGGTGCCGTGATACTGTGTGTAACCAGTAGTGTCCTTGGATACCCTATGCTGGAATCTAAGGTACGTATTTTGTGTCCATGCAGCCATATAGGCATGCGCAGTTCAGAGAGAAACCACGTTCTTAATGTTAATTTTACTAGTATTAAAATGTCAAACTACTCTTAGGACCAGCAAGAGTCTAATGCCAGTATGTAATAAGTACCAACGATGTTACAAATGAGACGGATTAACTCAAGGAATGTGATATTGTGTCCTAATTCTAACGATTCAAATATTCCCGAATATTCGACACGTTGTCGCGGAAATAGTTATGCATACACGTTCAATTAAGTTTGCTCGAATAACACCTTTCGACCTGTCCTCCTAGTGTGTCCTAACTCTTGACAAGTTGGACATCTTAAATTGCTGCTTATGTTGAGACACCTACGATAATAGATACTAGTATTCCGTACACGCACTACGAGATTCGCTGTCAATAGTAGTACACATTTAAGATAACACGTCCTAATATTAACCATTATAACAAACGAGTTATCCTATTTATGATTGCTTATTGCATGCGTTGTTTCAGGACAAGTTTGTACAAGAAGCCGACTCACACGCGGACAACGATAAACTGTCCAATGACCAACTACGGAAACGTATATTCGATCCAATCGAAGCAGCCAGCAATTTCGGAAGTTTTGGAAAGCGCTACAACCCTTACCGCATCTGGGGACAGCCAAAGGACCAAGCTGACGGTCATCAAGGAAGTGGGAGTGGTATTGCAGAGCTGCTGAAGCGGGTACTCGATATGGCCGTGGCTCGTCAAGGAAAATACGTGTTGGACACGCCTGAACAGAAGAGGCAGTTCGACAGAATTGGATACGGAATGTTCGCCCGGTTTGGTTAGGTCATTGGATGAGAACTGAACGATTGCGTCAACGTCCGGAGACATGGAGATACAATTGACAAACTTTTCACCACACACCTGCTTCTAAAACAAAATATATAGACATCAATGTGCAATATTCATATGTTTGCTTTTTCTGAAAGAGAGAGGACATGGCCATGATTTTTATTCAAGAAAGTGAATGTCATCAAGAACATAAGTGAATTACATGACTATCATCCATACACAGCGATAGAAGTTATAGGTTTCCCTCTTATGAAACCATTACCGGAATAAGTCTACCATGACTGGTACATTCTTCCGGATTGGTTTCACAATATGCAAACCTATCTGTTGAGCTGTCACATTGTACGCTTAAGTCATCATTGACCGATAACCTTTTAAAGCAATACTACCCAGTATTTTTTCCGGATTTATTTACTGTGTCAATTGGTAGAATTATCTCAACCAGTCACACTAAGTTGTTGGGTTCGTTAATATTTGGGGTTGATAAATAACATTTGCAATAATTAAAAGATGCAGGTGTCCGGAGAAGGGATGGTGACAGAATGTATAATAGTGGTTCAAAACAAACTTTGCTAGTGGATTACAAGAACGAATTTTAACATATGATAAGTTGGACATGTAGATAACTATTTGTGAAGCGGAATGACAATAATGCGAATTTAAATTGGAACAATTGGAACAGCTACGCAGCACCGTTCAGTCGACGGCAAATCAACAGTGTACGTGATAATAAAGTACTATTTTAGTAAATTGTGTGGCATTCTTCATGGTGTTATTTTCTATAATTTCATCAGAAGCATGCATCTAGGCAGGTATACACGTCTATGCTATGCATACCACCATCTGTCAGTAGAGACAAATGGGTATTTAATTTCAAATATGTGTACTTGTAAAGTAATCGTGTATGGCAATATGAACAGAATGTGGTGGCCCATATTCCTTTGGTTTGTGACTCATTAATCTATTCGAACAACACTCTGCTAAGAAACATCTACTTCACATAAAACAGTATACTGTATATGCGTGTACATTTCTGCATGCATTGGATTCTTTTAAGCAACATTTGATCCATAAACTGATACTATATTTCGACAATATGACATAAGATTTTGCAATTAAACGAATACACTATTTATTCCAGTTAAATTAATAAAATTTTATTTAATCAACATTGATTTAATTTCCTCCCCTTACATGTATGATCAATGTAAAACTTACGAATTACATCAATTTACTCGTAACACTAACAAGATCAGACTGGACCTAGATGGGGGCGTACTCCATGCCTTTACAATTACATAAACTGATAGTAGCCTCGATGTATGCCCGGACCAAAGTACAACCCTTTCATGAAACGAAATAGGCCTCCTTCCTGGCGTAAATCGGTGTGTACAACATGCTTTTAGGAACTTCAAGATTCATGTACGTACTATTGTAACACAGTTAGGATATTTCTAGCAACTTGATTGGTCGAGATCACGGTGTAGTGATACTGATCGTTACTGATTCTACTATGGCGGCCGGAAGTATACCCCCACCTCGGAGAAATTAATGAGGTTTTCTGTAATGAATTTCATGAAATAGATCCTGAACTTACCCTGAATAATGAGAACAAGTTGGATAAATATCATAATAGTTAGTAATACATTGAGAGTTAATCCAACGCATAGACCCCACGGCACACGCCACGTTGCTTCTCTCTTACATTTTCCAGACTAGATGCATCTGACGAGGATATGTTCCTTGGGGTTATTCATGGCAAGCCTAAGCCGTGATCTCAATACTTAGGTTTAGGTGAATGTCGAGTTTTCTTCCAAGGTCTTGCCTAGATAGATATTTCCAGTCTGGGGATTGTTCACCATCATCATTCGCGCTAGCAAGAAATAGTTCCTCCGTAAAATGAACTTTGGCATTGAATCGATTACAATGGAGATACATATATGGTGTTTTGAACGTTTCAGGTGCTGTTGGCATTCGACAATGTCAAATTTTCCAATTTGTCGAATTTCAATAACACCCGCCAATTTCAAAACACCATATATTAATCTCCCAATGGTACGATCATTTACAAATATCCTGTGGTCTTTCTGTAGTCACATGTCGAGCTCACCCACAGATTATCCAGTTGTGATCTGCGTATGTTTATGTTTAAATAAACACATAATGCGTGTGACTTGTTTTAATGGATGCCGCATTGGAAAAGTGCTAAACGTGGACGGTCATGAGGCTATATCAAAAGTGTCGTTTCGGAATATTTGATTCGATAATTAACTCACATTCCTGCAGCTAGGCATTACCCATGTGTGGACACAGTTTGAATTCGGATAACCTATATGGTTATGACAGAAGCATATAGCTAGTTTATTGTAACAGTTAAACGTTTATAATTACGTTTAACGGAATAGTAACCACACAGTCATACTTCAGACACAACTTTCAGTACCCTGTACCTATAACATATTACATGCATGTACACGATGTCGTTATAACTTATGACGTACGCTCACATGTATGGACGTTATTGAAAAGAAGACGTTATACTTCAATGTATATCGAAATGTATTCAAAATAACTGAATATTTCATTACACAACAACTAGATTAGCACCACGTGACATAAAAAACTACGTCAGTAATAAAGACAAGAATTATAATACCAAATTGCAAATTGGAAACATAATTAATACCGTATATATTAATAAATAAATACGGTATTAATTATGGTTCCAACTCTTCCATCTAAACGGTAAATTAATGCAAATCTGTCAATTAAGATCATGCATAATAATGCTCAAAGATTCTACCAAGATAAGTGTCTTCAACTGTATCGTTAACAAGAAACATCCGTGGTATATATTTCACTTAGGACGACGCAGATATGTCTGCATAAAGCTGGTGAGATTAGACATGCATACGTCATTTTGTTTTTAAATGCAATTTACTCTTCCACTAAGCAACATTTATTTAGGAATTATGTGTTGATGTAGTATCGGCTTTACACAGAGTATACGTGAGTTTTTTTAATGTTTTTTTTAAATATTAATCACAACGCGATGTATGGTTCACGTACGTGTTAGAAACTGAAAATTGGTATGGATGGAAGACAACCTTTTAATGATTGGTGTATAAAGCAGAATACTGTGGAAGTGCACGTACGTGTATCCTGTTAGGTCCTAGCGGAAATGTGAGAAAAGAAACACACACAAAAACGCTGAATTTAACAACGGAAGTGACTAATACAGACTATAGTAAAGGCATATGATGTCATGTTGTCAAGTACCAACGATTAACAACATTTGAGGGATATTCATAAAACATGGCCTTAATGCCTTTCCCCCCATTGATCCTAAGATAATATCATAAATGATGACGAGTAATGCACACGCAGAGTCGACTTAGAAACCTGTCGATTAGATAACACAAACGTAGAAAGTCAATTGCATTGCCATTTCCAGGCATGCAAACGAGTTTTTTAACGTAGACATTTAGTTTTTAAACGATGACATACCCTGATATTGAGAATTATACCAAATCAGTTTTAATGTTCGTGCATCGATTCAGTTGACTAATGCAAAAGCGAAATTCGATTTACATACATAATACCTATGTGATAGAAACCGTCGTAACTCATAGACAAACACTGTTTAAAGTTCTACGCACTGTTATATTAAACTGTTACTTGATAGCTAGGGTTGTCGAGGTGATCCATATAAATGGAAGTAATAATGCTAGTTTAACGCTACCTGGACCAGATGAAGATGTTGTTGACCATTACGGTTGTTGTTTTTTTAATAAAAGAAATGCCTATTAGCAAAATGGTTGTCTAGTCCGCGGCTTAGATAATACATCACCATCTGGTTAGCGTGTGAATGGAATATATGTAACGTGGATTCCATTGTAATTGTTGTTTTTTTTGTTTGCTTTGCTTTTTTTGGTGTGTATGTGTGTGTGTGGGGGGGGGGGGTATAGATCTATATGTTTTGTGTATTTGTTACATTTTATTGTGGCTGTAGCGGCATCAGTTAGATACCCTAGGCTATGATTGCAATCAGTGCAAGACAAGCAGAATTGTGTGTGAATAATAGTCATGACTTAATATATCAACCGTCACCAATGCAATATGCCATACATTGCATATAAATATATACAAATAACAAAATATGTCCACGACATGGTACGCATCATGAATAGCATCGCTGACACTTCATAATAACAGTTGCATAGTATTACATCACTTCATTTAAGAAATGACCGTCATTTTATGATTGTTCACTGAGGTATGAACGAATTGAACGTGCTGGTTAAACTATTGAACGGAACTTGCGACGACTTTCTCACTAGAGTTTAAAAGGCACGTTCAGACAGTTCATACTTCAGTGAACAACCATAACGTGACGGTACTATTTTTACCGGTAATGTATAACTAAACCTATAACTACATCTCCATGACAAGGATAATGGCATACGGTAGGCAGTGGCACACTAATATAATCAAATTAACATCTTCAAGTTGTTAAAGTGTAGTCACCGGATTATCGGCTTGCTTATATGTACAGCATTTGCTTAGGAAACATGATCGAGAAGTAACAGTTAGTAAAAAAAAGACAAGTAGGAATTCGTGTTTATTATAATAGTGCGTGTGCCATATCACATTCAACAGTCTGCTTGATGTCTATCGATGGTTAACTTCTGCTGTATACGATGACTTAGATACGGCCACGAATGTCGTTTTGGTATTGTGGCATCCTCGCATTACAGGGGAACTTAAAGCAACTCTCTCACGGATATTTTGCCATTAGTAAATTGTGCCTAAATAAAATATATATACTTATAAGTAGAACCTATTTCAATATCCTGAAGATATTTCATGTGGTACCCCTGGCACACATCTAGAGGGAATCATGTGCAAACAGCCAATCAATGAAATCATTTTCCAGATGAATTTGGTGAAATAAATCTATCCAACTAAATAGTTGTTTGCATTGTTCTATTTATAGCTCCTAAATTGTTTGCGCAAATTTACCTCTGGTGTGTGCCAGGGGTACCACATGAACTGAGTTGTGAACGGAATTAAGTATCGCTGGGGTGCGAGGATGGTATTGAGGGCGACCGGAAAAAAACTATCACCTTAATGATTTAATTCAGCTGTGAGAGGATGTACACGTACATTACATTACTGACGTTAGTTTTGAAAAGTTCCAAGCCAGGGAAGGCTTTGTACTCGGTGGCAGGCATGATGTACAATAACAATGTCGACATTCCATGGTAAATAGTTCGTCAAAGATATACACGGAAGTTGACACTTATTTTGGGACATCATCCCTGACCACACATAAACATTCATGTTGACTCTGGTTGATCATGAATTGATCATGATGGGCGTATAATGTGTGTGGATAGAGAGATATATGCTCAAGGAAAATTTGTGACACGCAGTTTAGTTCCCTTTTCCTGGTCCTTGAAGACGTGTCTACGGAGATGTCATGCGAATGACATACACTACGATGGTCCTAACGTGGTTTACTCTCTCGTTAGCTTATCATGGACATTCCTTTGATCGTTGTTTACAGCGCACATAGGTGTAGAATTAAGCTAATGGCAGACATTCAAATCAGATAAATGTATTAGTTCGAGATCACGTGAATATCACATCACAGTGATAGGGCAACTAAAAAATATGTAAAGACGATTGAAATACGTCGCAATTACACACATTTTGCTCTACATCAAAATACAGCGTAGTTTCGCTCATACATACACGTGCGTATAACTGTGCTAGCGCTGATAGTATCCTATACATTAAGCAGATCTCGTTGTTTTGATAAGGATTGTAATCCTGAGCTATACGTTTGATACCATCTTGCCTAGGCCACGTGATATACCTCCGCTAGAAACTGCGTCAAACTTAGATAGGAATTCTACCCTTCCCTTGGGGAGATGGTTCGACACAGACACAATACGAAAGCTGGCTAGTTTGATTTGATTTACGGAAGAAATCACGTGGACAACTCTTGAGGTCACAACCATAAGAAGAAGCCTTCAAATGTAATGGTCCATTACCCACCACCAAACACCACACGCAATTATTGCCAAATTCAGTCAACCGGAAATTCAGTTACTGTCAGGATGTTACTTGAAACACAGCCTTACGAGTAAAGTAAACCGGTGTTGACCGTAGTAATACTTCTAATTAACCACACGCTCTACTAACCGCGATAACTAACTTTACACGCTTTAGGTTTATGAATAGCCAATCTTTTGTTAAAGTGTTACCACTGTTGGTAGGCATCGTTTTACACAACAAACTAGCCAAGTATGTGTAAGTTCACCCTATGAAAAACACTACATCGGATATAGCTACAGAATGGAGTTCTAGACAATCATATTACCCTTGTTCAATTGCAGTGTGTTGCAGAGGAAGATACTATAGATAATAGAAATATATATTTAAGTTACCCTCATATCAATAATACGTGTTGGAAGTACTGGTGCTTTCATATTTCATATTAGAAATGAACGTTCTGCAACTGTGACTATGAAAGTGGATGCTAGATATCACAAATTCAGCACATCCAATGTTCTGTTGTCAGTATTCAATGTCCACGATTACCAGGTAATGGAGTAGAGCATGCCAGTGGCGATATTGTGGTCGGAGTTTTGAGCGGATTAGTCTTCCATCGATACTACTATATATACATCTGTCTGCTGAGTTAATCTTCACATCCTACAGCCTGGCGGGCTGGTCAGTCTTCAACAGAGTGTGCGTGTAGTAATGTAGTGTGTCTGTCAGTATACGGTCACGTTTAGTATTGAGCCTGTCGGTATAGAGCCACATTTAGTGTCAAGTTTGCTTGCCAGTGTTGTGCCACGTGTATATGATGCTACGTGTAGAATAGAGCCTGTCAATGAAATGGTGACATTTAGTACTGAACATTTCAATTTGGAACCTTGTTTAGTGCAATGTGGGCTTGTTAGTGCAGTGTTACGTTTGACACTAGACCTGTCAATAAAAGGTCACGTTAGTTAATTAAGATGGCCGTTGTAGTTTTGGTCAGAATTGGACACCCAGAGGTAGGGCCATGTTTAGAATAGGATATCCCAGGGTACGGCAGATGCTGACACGGTTTATATTGTCATTGTAGCGAGTATGGTTTGTAGTGGAACTATAGTATAACAGATACAGGAGACAAATGCAAGTGCAATCGTCCAATGTTCCATGTGTTCACGAATCATTCAATCGTAATCCAAGTTGTTCATATCCATGTAACACATTGCCCCCATTACTCAATACATATACTAGTCGCCAGAATATATACATTATATTGCAGTGAGATGTGTCCAAAAAGATGCACAGTTTCCCAGTAGACAGTACACCATACCATGTTAATGGTAGCTTCAATGTAATACATATTACACCCACAGGAAACAGTAGCTACATGCAGCAGAAACCAAGTAAAGAGTGTATGTACACGCACATTATTTATCATCATTAGTATGCATGTGCCATTGTACCATCCCTGGCTTGGGAATCGTACCAGTAGACAGCGCGCCTCATTCTGTATTCATCGGTATAAGCAGTTTATGTATGCGACGATTACTTCGTGAGATATAGACAAGCTGAAATATGTCTTTGTCTACGTTTGATATTAATGGAAATCACGTTTTTTTGTTCTCCTGAAAACTTGCAGAAAATGACAGGTGGTTTGGGCACACAGCCCTTCAAATACCATACTTGTGAGGAGTCGCTTATCAACGATTCTAATTAAACGCTCTCTATCTCTTCTCTCTCTCTATTTATTTCTTCGATCTATCTCACACGCACGCCCACGCGCGCTCCAATCTACGTCGGCTAGGAGTTGATCTTTCAGTGTTTCTGATCATATGCTATGTTGCTTTTCACGGTGTGGGCATTGCTCTCGCTGTAGCAAGTATTGTCTATCTTATATTTGAATTATTGTATCTGAGAAGCAAAACAAGAGCAATTAAAGAAGCGTGGGTGGATACTATTCCACGAATCGTACATTACACAAACACAAGTTATACCGATATTTTACGGACACATCTCAATTCAAGGTTCAAGAAGTGTCCATATAATGTTCGTTGTCGAATGGGACAGTTGCCATTCATGTTTAACCTACAGGAACCCATTACGCCTTTCTTCCCTTCAATCGGTGGCATGAATCGGTGGATTAGGAACGATACGTTGGGTTTGGATAGCGCAGTTTACGCGGTGGAACTATATTTCTTCTTAATTAGACTACAAACTCTTTGATCAAGATTCAAGATTTATTAGTATAGAGGGCTGTTAGTATAGAGGCCTACTTTAGATGGCTTTACTGTTCCTACTAGATTATTCGTGCACAAGATACTATTATAAGGCCGCTTCACAATTTGCAAGACTCATAATTCAGACTACGTTGGGGTATTTACGTGAAGCATACCTATACTATTATGCGGCTTTGCGTAACAAGTGTTGTTTTTTTAACGACCTGCATTACGAGTACAAGTAGCTAACTGTTTCAATTCAGTATGACAACGCTGTTTTGTCTATCAAATGCAATGACACCCACGCTATAATGTAGATCGTAACGTACATTCCACATGGCTGCTTTCACACTTCAATAGTATCGACATATATTGTCTTTGCGGTGACGCTCTCATCTAAATCGTATCGATCTTAATTTTCTGGCAATATAGTTCCAAGACGCCGATTGTGCTTGAAGATCATTTTCTGTTCAACTATGTCTGATGAGTTTTCGATCCGAGCAAGTGTTTTAAAAATGAATGAATTAGTGCTTTACGTCGCAGCGGGAATATGTTTTAAGAAGGATAGCACTCATATAGTGCTATTAAGGTATGAGTTATTGTGTTTCAAATGCTACAATATGCTAGAAGGAGAAAGGAGGGG
>JAUTBT010001146.1:0-10823 GCA_032361225.1 Lepetodrilus schrolli | reverse complement strand
TCCAGCACCTGATAGCCTTTGGCGATAGATTTCTCTTCTAGCATCTCTTTTTCCAGTCTCTTCAAGTTCTCCAAAAATTCAGGGTCTTTTTTGAGTGCTTCGATATCCAGTGTTTCTTCGTTCATACTGTCCTCTCTCTGTTATTTGGGTTTATAGAGCATCGCGATACGTTCCAGTGCTTCTCTTGTTAATGCCTCTTCATAGTTAAGTAGCAAGGCTTCATGCGAAGTATACAACACGGTTTCATTTAGTGAAGGCATCGATTTTGAGTTGATGCCGATAGCTTCCATAAAATCTAAGGCTTTTTCTATATCGTTTGTTAAAGCTTGGTATCTTTCATTGCTCACTGAGCCTTTGGCAAAGTCAAGATTCCACTGATGGACGCGTCTTAGATTTGCATATCCACCACGGGCAAACGCACGGATGAGGTTTTGAGTGGCAGCAGATTGGTTGTAGGCTGAGAGCATTCTATAAGGGTCTGGTTCTCGCCCCTCTTGTGTGAAAGCGATATCATTGATGATATCACCCCTATAACTAGGCATTTTCACACCATCAATCTCTTCAAAGTCCGAAGAGCGTGGCTTGGCAAATTGCCCTGCGATTCGCCCTACTTTGACGACAGGTTTTCCCCCAGCAAAAGTAAGTGCCACAGACATCTGTAAAAAGACTTTGAAAAAATCTCGGATATTATCCGCATTAAACTCAGAAAAACTCTCCGCACAATCTCCACCTTGCAGTAAAAATGCTTTTCCCTCCGTCACATCAGCTAAATGCTTCTTTAGTGTTCTCACCTCTTCAGCAAATACCAAAGGGGGATATTGTTGCAGTTTGGCTTCTACCTCTTTTAAGAGTGCTTGGTTGTTATATGTTGGTTGTTGCAGTATGGGTTTATCTCTCCAACTGTTGATGTTCCAGTTACTCATTTACACTACCTTAAAATTATTTTCGATATTATAGTGATAATTTGATTTAAAATCAAATAGATACTATAATGTATGAAAACAAAATTAGGAAAAGTAAATGGTAGATATATTTTCAGTCGTATTAGTGGGTTCAGTAGTGACCTACTTTATGTATCAAAATATCAACAAAGTAACAGAAGCGATTGACCTACAAACAAAGGACAACTCTCCACGATATGCGAAGTTCTCCGCAAAGATTCAAGAATATATCCGTGCACTTAAAAAAGATTTGGACGAAGATATTGAGTGTTCAAACCCACGATTTTGCAGAAATGAGGCTTGTGATGATAAAGTAGTCACTAGAGAGTTAAACGACTTGATAAGAGAAGCCTCTTTTTATGAGACAGTCTTGGCAAAAAACAAAAAGAAAAAAGAGGCAGAAGCAGATTTTGTAGCTATTTTACAACGCTTAGAAGCGGTGGTAGCAAAAAACTGTGTAAATGGCAGCGAAGAAGCAGAAAAACTCAAAGATGAACTATTTGATGAGTATCAAAAAATCTTAGGATAAAAGATGCGAAAAGTGCCTTTGGTCGATACTGATATCATCGAGTTTTCCACACTGCAATCTCCTTGTGTTTACATCAAGGGTGAGCAGATGAAGATGAAGTATAAGTATATCAAAGATTGTTCACTTGAACTTAGTTCAAAGCTAGTACAGCGGGGATGGAGACGATTTGGTCACTACTACTCTCGTCCTGATTGTGATAGTTGTAGTGCTTGTGAAAGTATGCGTACCGATGTGAATGCCTTTGTCTTTTCCAAATCCGTTAGACGCGTGATGAAGAAAAACGAAGGCACACGGGTACTAGTACGAAAACCCTCCATCTCACAAGACCACCTCGCACTTTATGAAAAATACCACCGCTATATGCAAGAGAAAAAAGGGTGGGAATATTACCCCCTCACTTTAGAATCTTATGGGGATTTATACGCCAAAGGATTCTCCTCTTATGGCTATGAGATACTCTATATCAGGGATAACAAACTCATCGGTGTGGATTTGGTCGATTTTTTAGAAGATGGATTGTCTGCTATCTATTTTTACTACGACCCTGATTATGCGCACCTCTCTTTAGGAAAGTTTTCTCTTTACAAAGAGATAGAGATGGCAAAAGAGCGTGATTTGTCGTGGATTTATCTAGGCTATTATGTCAAGGATTGCCCTAGTTTAAGCTATAAAGAGAGCTACAAACCCAATCAAATACTGAAAAACAACCCCACTATGGATGAGTTCACCCACTGGGAATAGCGTTATACTAGCGCCACTTCCTCTTTGCTTTCAATCTCTTGGATACTAAGAGGCTCTGCAAAATAGTACCCTTGAAATTCATCGATCCCCAAGCTATATGCCACATCAAAAATCTCTTTACAAGAGACAAACTCCGCAATCGTTTTGATATGTAAACTCTTGGCAAACTGTATGATGGCTTTAACTATCTCATATGATTTTTGATTTTCATGGATATTTTTTATCAAGGAACCATCTATCTTGACATAATGTGGTGAGATGCCTATAACATGCGAAAAGTTTGAAAATCCCGACCCAAAATCATCTATGGCTATCTGCGCACCTAAGTGCCTAAACTGTTGTAGCTGTTGTGTAAAAGAGGCATAATCTTTGATATTGTCATCTTCTAAGATTTCTAAGATGATTTGGTTTGAATTTTGCCCTTTTTGCATATTGTGGTCATTGAACATCATGATAGAGTTTTTTAGCATGGTTGTTAAGTGCGGATTGTCTATATCGTGTTGATTGATATTGAGTGAGAGTGAGATATTTTTATCTTTTATTAGCTCTATGGCGTTATGAATGAGCCGGTAAGAGAGAGCATCATAATGTTTGGTTTTCATAGCTATCTCTAAAAAGAAGAATGGAGAGATGATTTTGACTTCACCATCTTCTTTGTACTGTTTTATTCTCATCAACGCTTCATATTTGATGACCTTTTGCTCCCTATCTACGATAGCTTGAAAGTATGGCACAACTCTATCTTCTTCTAGTGCCAAAGCGATCTCTTTTTTCCAATAGATAATCTTTTCTAGCCCTTTGTGTGTATCGATACTAGCACTGTAGATGGCATATTTTTTAGCCTCTTTTTTGGCACATTTCATCGCCATATCTGCTTTTCCAAGTGGATTTTCTTTGTGCGTTGATAAGCCAATAGTGGCAGAGATATCTATCCTCTCTTGGATACTCTCTATCCATAGATTTTGTTCTTTTATATGGTTAAAAATATCCTTGATTGTCTCATCGTTTTGCATATCATCAACACAGTTGCTCTTTTTATAGATGATAAATTCATCACCAGAAATCCTGTACAAGGCACAATGATTTTTATCCACATACTGCTGTAGTGATTTGCTAAAAGCGATCAATATATCATTGCCTACATTTATCCCGTAGAGTTCATTGTAGAGTCCAAAAGAGTCGATGTTGAGTAAAAATAGAACGGGAACATCGCTATCATGACAAGCCTCCAACTCCTTTAAAAATGCGTATCGACTCATACATCCAGTCAAGTCATCAATGCCCAATTTTTCTTCTAAAGACAAGGTTCTTTCATGCACTTTTTGTTCTAAAATTTTATTACTATTTTCTAGCTCTTTTTTATACGCTTCATTGTCATGTTTTAGTTTTAATTTTTGGATAGTTTTACGCATCAGTGTAAGAAAGCTTTTAAAAGAGATAGGCTTTAAAAGGTACCCATCTACTCCCAATTTTATAGAAGTTTCAAATTTATCAGCTTCATTGTGTGCAGAGACGATGATAAAAAGAACTTCTTCATCAACCTCTCTTATCTTCTCTAGCATCTCCAATCCATCCATCTTGGGCATATTGATATCTGAAATGATTAAGTCAAAATTCCCCTCTTTGAACTTTTGCAAACCCTCTTCACCATCAACCGCTATCGTGATATCCGTAAAAAAGTTTTCAAGCATATGTCCTGTTTCCACTCTTATTTGTGGATTGTCTTCGACATACAAAAGCTTTAGTGTTTTACTAAAAACTGCTAGTGATTTTAAGCTTTGCTTATACATTGTCTTTCTCTCTTATCATGATAGTAAAACAGACACCATCCTCTCTATTTTTTACGACTAGTTCGCCATCATGATGCTATTCAATG
This sequence comes from Lepetodrilus schrolli, assembly GCA_032361225.1. NCBI lineage: Eukaryota > Metazoa > Mollusca > Gastropoda > Lepetellida > Lepetodrilidae > Lepetodrilus > Lepetodrilus schrolli. Next base: position 6,736 of record JAUTBT010001146.1, on the reverse strand, counting down.
ATGGTTTTAGACATATAGAGACCTAGCCCCGTGCCATTTTTATCGTTTTTGGTAGAAAAATAGGGGTCAAATATCTTCGCTATAATATCTTCAGGAATCCCTCCACCATTATCACAAACCTCTACCTCTACACCCCTATCTGTATCCCTAGTAGCTATCATGATACGCGCATCAACACTCTTTTTTTCAGCGAAATTATCTTGTGCATTTTTGATGATATTTAAAAAGACTTGCATCAGTTCTGAGTCATAGAGTGCTAGGCTATTTTTACTTTCAAATGTAGTAGAAATCGTAACGCCATTGGCTTTAGCAGCGGCTTCTATGATGGAGAGCGACTTTTGGATAGGGTCATTGATATTGATAACTTTTTTCTCTTTATTGGGTTTATAAAAGTTTCTAAAATCATCTATGGTGGTAGTGAGGCTCTGTACATACTCTTCTATGTGATTTAGTTGTTCATCAAAGTAGCTTGCGCACTCTTTTTGCTCCTCTTTTTTATCCAAATCAAAACTCTCAAATGCTATCTTCATCTTAAGGTCGATACTAGAAGCAGCGATTGCACCAAGAGGTTGTCGCCACTGGTGGGCTATCATAGATATCATCTCACCCATCTGCGCCATACGGGATTGTTGGACTAGCTGTTGGTCTTTGGTTCTATTTTTAGCGATTTCATCTTGGACTTTTTCTTCTAAAGAGTTATTTAAATCTTCTAGTTCAAGTGTCCTTTTTTTCACTTCACCTTCCAATCCATCATTGAGGAGTTTAAGTTTATCTTTCAAGATGATAGCTTCACGCAACTTTTTAAAATGTTTATAACCGCCTACGATGATAAATAGCGTGAAAAACATTGAAAATAACTCAGTTACTTTATGAATAGGTTCATCACTTAAGTAAAGAACAACAGTCAATGGTACTACAGCAAAAAGGGTATAAGCAACATAGGCTCTAAAAATAGGAGACAAAGTACTCATAGCACCTGCAATAATACCGATGATGATAATCACAGACAACGAGAGATGTGTACTGGGCGCATAGTGATAGGCTAATACCGAGGCAAGACCCCATACGATACCATTTAAAGAAGTTGAGAAGGTGATTATGTTGACATATCTGTTTGCACGCGCACTATCTGTTTTATAGTCTGAAAATCGCTTGGTTAACACAGCCCTAAAAAGTGATACAGCAAGGTTGAATACCATCCACGCCATTAATATCGTTATGGGAATGAAAGGATACAATATATAGAAAAAAAACATCCCTATCAGTGTATTACCTACTGAGATGCCAGTAAATACACCATTGTTGTAAAGCGCAATCAGCTCTGGATGGTATATAAATTCTTTTCTCCCCTCGGACTGATTTTCTTGCATCTTTACTCCTATAAAAATTCTACTACAGAATCTTCTTGTGTCTCTTCTTCTGCCAACCACATATTGGTAATAGTTTCCATATCCCCGATGATAGAGACATCAAGCTGGTCTATTTTTTCATCACTCTGATCTAGTAAATCTTTTTGCCATTTTCCAAGGATATACATAAAGGCTTCTAAAAACATAAATATTTCGGCTGTTTTCGTACTATCTTTAGGAAGTGGCGCTTGTGCGATAGCTTTTGTAAAGTCTATCATAGAGATAGATAAAGCATCAAAAGTTGTGTACATACCTAAGATAGAAGCATATCGAGAGAAACCTGACTGGATTTGTGGTATGAGGGAATGATTACCGTCCATGATAGCGATGATTTCAGTATCTAACTCATCATGCAACTCAGTGAGTTCTGAGAGGTCTTCTTGTATAAGTTGCTCCATTTGCTCGTAATATACGCGCTTTTTTTCACTCTCCGTACTGTCCATTGTGACATCGGTTTCAACACTCTTTTTAGCTTTGGCTTCCATCGTGTCTAAAAGTCGTATCAACTTCTCTTGCTCTCTGTTTTTTGCTTCTAACGCTTGGTTTTGATTTTCAAGTTGCTGATTCATATCTTCTATCATGGCATAATGCTTTTCAACAAGCTTTCTATCTGTCAAGGATCGACACACTTTAAAGAGTACAGTTGCCAAGTCTTGCAGATTGAGTGGTTTTAATAAAAAGCTAGAGACACCTAGTGTGATAGCTTGATGTAAAAACTCTATTTCATTGTGTGCAGTGATGAAGATGATACTTTGGATTGGCTCTATTGTGAGGATCTCTTCACTCATCTCAAGTCCATTTTTATGTGGCATATTGATGTCTGATATGACTAAATCATAGTGTTTTTCTGTTGAGCTTTGATAAGTCTTGTATTTCTCCAAACCATCGACACCATCTACCGCGACATGGACTTCTTGAAAAAAATTATTGAGTACGTTGATGGTACTTTCTCTTAACTGGGCGTTATCTTCAACATAAAGGACATGGAGGTTCTTTGTATATTCACGCACCAACTTTAAATCAATCATCATCAACCACCTTCATTAAATATTATAGTATGAAGGTACATCGGCAGATGCGTCTAAAAGTTTATTTTTTCCGTATAAAGGTAGGGATGTCTAAGTCATCAGTATGCGAGTCAGGCTTGAAAACCAAGTTCTCTTCTTCTGTTTCATCTGCTAGCTCTTGCCTCTTCCCAAAGCCTTTGAGAATTTTAGAAGCTTCCTCTTTGCTTAGGTATTCTAACGCTATCAGTGTATACGCCATCCCTTCACAAAAGCCTTTCAAATGCTGACTTTGGGTTTTTTCATCGGCGTTTTTCAACGCATAAAAACGCTCTACCACATCGATAAGTGAGTTGATAAGCTTTATTTTTGTAAAATCATTCATAAGATTATTATACCAAAGGCAGTTAAAACTTCAATGGCAACACGAGAGATAAAGCACAACAAACACAATTTCACCATCAGCTATAACATCATCCATCATGATAAACCCAAAGATATCGTTATCTTGCACGGTTGGGGAAGTAACAAAGAGGTGATGAAACAAGCTTTTTCCAAACACTTCAAAGAGTATCGTCATCTCTATATAGATATGCCAGGCTTCGGTAAAAGCCCCAATGATACTGTTTTGACCACAGATGATTATGCCACTATCATGATAGCACTACTGAAAAGTCTCTCCTTCTCAAATACGATTATTTTTGGGCATAGCTTTGGCGGTAAAGTCGCTACGCTGATGCACCCAAAACTTTTAGTCTTGCTCTCCTCAGCAGGTATCATCATCCCTAAACCTCTCAAAGTAAGAGCAAAGATAAAACTCTTCAAGCTTTTAAAACCCCTAGGCTTGACATCCCTGCGTCACCTTTTTACTTCCAAAGATGTAGAGGGGATGAACCAAGGGATGTATGAGACTTTTAAAAATGTCGTCGATGAGGACTTTAGCCCGCACTTCAAAGCCTTCCCCCATCAAGCCCTACTCTTTTGGGGAGAAGAGGACACCGCTACCCCACTTTACGCAGGAGAGATAATGGCATCTTTAATAGAAAAGAGCCACTTTTACCCGCTCAAAGGGGATCACTACTTCTTTTTAAAACAGGCAGACTTTATAGAAGAAACCATTCAAAAGGAACTTTATGGAACTCACTAAGATTTTCACGCTCTTTACACACCTGGCTTTTACACTTACTTTGGGTTGGTATCTCATCACCAACCTACAATGGTACAACTACAAACTCTCACGGGTGATATTTAAACACAAAAAACAGCTTTGGCATCTGCTCTATTTTATCTTACCTCTTTTTGCTTTTTATCTTTTGGATGCCTACTTTTGGATACCTTTTTATGCGCTACTTTTACCCGCTCTCTACTTTTGGCATAAAAAGCTTGACAAACCTTTGGTGCTTACTCCTAGGGTAAAACGCTTTTTTCTCTTTTTACTCTTGGCGGTCATCTTTCAAGATATGCTCTGTTTGTTGGCGGATAAGTGTCATCTTTTTGTGGTTGTCTTGCCACTACTTATGGCGTTGGGGGCTAGTTTTTTATTTGAAAAGATGCAGTTTTTAGGCTTTAAAAAAAGGGCGATGCAAAAACTTGAAGGGATGCAAGATCTACAAATTGTAGCTATCACCGCCTCCTATGGCAAAACAAGTATCAAAAACTTCCTCTACCAAATCCTCTCTCCCCATATAAGCACCTATATGACGCCACGCTCTGTCAATACCCTTGGTGGTTTGGTACGCGATGTGAACGAGGATTTACCCAAAAATACCAAAGTCTATATCGCAGAAGCGGGGGCGAGAGTGCGTGTGGATATCGATGAGATTGCCACATTTTTAGAGCACGACTATGCCATCGTGGGAAGTATCGGTGAACAGCATATCGAATACTTTAAAACCGTAGAAAATATCCGAAATACCAAGATGGAGATTTTAAACTCCCCAAAACTAAAACAAGCCTTTATCCACGAATCAGCCAATGTTGCACCTTATGAAAAAGTGACAATTTTTGGTGAAAATATCAGCAATATCAATGCCACTTTAGAGGGCATCTCTTTTACTATCATGATGGAGGGAAAAGAGGAGGATTTTCACGCTCCACTACTTGGAGACTTCAACGCTATCAATCTCACCGCCGCTATCATGATAGCCCACAAACTAGGTCTATCCATAGCAGAGATTAAAAAGCAGGTAGCCTCGATGAAACAGGTAGCACATCGCCTACAAAAGATAGAAGCGGGTGGAAAGTTGATTATCGATGATAGTTTCAATGGCAATTTTGAAGGCATGTCTGCCTCTTATGACTTGGTAAAATCGTATCAAGGAAGAAAAATCCTCATCACGCCGGGGATTATAGAGAGTGATGAAGAGAGCAATATCGCCTTAGCGAAGATTATGGATACGGTTTTTGATACGGTCATCATCACGGGATCTGCTAATGCTGAGGTACTAAGTCGTGAGATAAAAAAAGCGAAGAAAGTGCTTTTAAGTGATAAATCTAAAATGGAAGAGACTTTGGCAGCAGAGACAACAGTGGGTGACTTAATCCTCTTCTCAAACGACGCACCCACATTTATCTAATCATACTAACTATCTAAAGCTACAAAAAACTTTATTTATTTGAGATTGTCTGTTTACTGTTCCCCCTGAGAGAGGATAGAGATCAAAGCTTTATCTTCCTCTTTTACCCAAGCACCATCTTTAAAGTAAGACCATCTGCCGTCATCATAAGTGTAGTAACGGTTGATTAACGGCTCTTTCTTGGTGATGGTTCTCTGTTTGCCTGAAACCACTACCGAATTGTCAGGTACATCTTCATAGACTACGGCATTGGCCCCGATTCGGACATTGTCTCCGATAGTGACATTGCCTACTATCTTTGCCCCTGCACCGATATAACAGTTATCTCCGATAGTCGGCGCACCTAAGCCTTTAGAATCAGGCAAAGAGATAGAACCGATAGTAACTTGTTGAAATATAATGGCATTTTTACCCACTTTAGCAAGACCAGAGACAAATATGCCCTTCTCTCCATGCGGCGTACACGGTCTGTTGGCAAAGAGACTAGACAAGGCGATATCTGCGCCATTTTCATAAAGATACATCTTGTAAAGTATGGTGCAGACTTTTTTCATGACACCCGATTTCTTGCTCTGGCACTTGCGTTTTAAATCCCAAAATGAGCCATAAGGCTTGAGTAGTATTCTTGCAATCATATCTTTATCCTTGTCGTTATCATGATATATCGGTGAGATATAACATTTAATGAATATTTTTGTATAATTATAATATTTTTTAATTAAAATCCTTAGGAGTTATCATGATAGATATGAAAAAATCAAGCCTTCTACTTAGTGTCTCACTAACTGCCCTACTTTATAGTGGTTGTGGTATCGATAATAGTGATGAAAATATAGTCGGTAAAACAGAGCTTGTAAAGGTGACGCCTCTTTTTGAATATACGGCGGCGCAGATGCAAGCCACTGTGACGGCACTAAAGCCTGGTTCACCTGCTTTTGGTGTAAAGGGCTTGAAAATGGTTTATAAAACGCATAATCAAAAAGGTAAAGAGATAGAAGTCTCTGGACTTGTTACGATACCCGTTCCTTCAAAGTTGATATTGGCTGGATTAAAACAACAAGGAAAAAACTACTCTATGTCAATCGTCAGTGACCAACACGGCACTATATTTCAAGATTATGAAGCTCCTTCACAAGCTGCCGCGGCTACAAAAAAACCTTATCAAGCGGGAACAATTTTTTCAGCAATTGGTGGTTTTTTAACCATTCAACCAGACTATATAGGTTTTGGTAGTTCAAATGATACGGCGCACCCTTTCTTTTTAGAAGAAGCCTCAGCCAATGTCGTCATAGATATGATAAAAGCAACACTAGCATTTGGCACGGATAGCAACCTTCCACTCAATGGACAAGTCTATCTCACGGGCTACTCAGAAGGGGGCTATGTTACCCTTGCTGCAGCCAAAGAGATTGAAGCCAATCACAAAGATATACATTTAGCTGGTGTGGCTCCACTTTCAGGTCCTTATGACTTAAATCTCACAGGTATGGGCGTTATCAGCAAAGATACGATGGCTAGACCTGACTTTATCGGTGGCATCATCAACTCTTACGCTACTGCTTATGATTACAATTTGAGTAATATTTTGGGAAGTGCTTATGCCTCAAAACTTCCTACTTTATATGATGCTAGGGATGTGACTAAATCAAATGAGTGGATACAAGCAGAATTGACGACAACGGTTGCTGATTTTTTCACACCAGCCTTTAGAGGTGACTTTTTAACCAATGCCAACAATGCCATCAGA
>JAUTBT010001144.1:0-10824 GCA_032361225.1 Lepetodrilus schrolli | reverse complement strand
ACACACACACACACACACACACACACACACACACACACACACACACACACACATACACACACACACACACACACATGCCGTTCTGTCATGTAATATTTATTGACATATATGTCATATATAAGTAACCTTCTCGATATGTAAATACCGTATCGACTGTTAATACAGAATACATGTATACACAGAAAAAAATACAGAAAATACAGGATGAATGGGAGACGCAGAACCTGAATCAGTCACATTGTCATATCCAGCCGTGTGCTTCTCTACAGAATAAATGTCAGTTATCGCCATTACGTTATCATCAATCCTTCATCTGGAAGTTGAGCATTTATAACAACTACCTTTCCAAAAAAAATATGATTTTTTCCCCCGTAAATTTTACTAATCTAGAAATAATCTTGATTTCCTAATTAATGACACCTGCCTATCCTATACCGATCGCTACACATGTAATCGTGACGCCATAATTCTTGTGTAGAAATTCCACACATCCACATCCACTACAGCTTCTGTAGTAATAATTTATTATAGCATTTGTAAATTTACTATGGCATTGTATCAATTATGTGCAATTAACTATTTATCGTGTTTGTAATCGACTACTTCTCTGTAATATGTAGGCTACTATTTATGATACACATATTTTGTATATTTTTGTATAGGGCGCATAAATAGATCAGGCCTACTTTTAGAATTTCCCAAAATTTCTCAAGTTCCGGTAATAAGCAAACACGAGTACTAGGCCTTGGGTTGACTAAACTGCAGATACAATCTTAATACGGATCGTGTGTTTAAATTTCTGTTCGATTCAGAGATGAATCATATTGTTCAGCATGTGTTCCACGCATGCAGCGATCCACGCGTGATATATCGGGATACAACGTAATGTACTTAAATAAAACAACAGTCGCCGTGTAGGTTATAAATGTTCAATTAGAAGCAGAGGCATGTGGGTAATATGGTAATGCATGGTTTCGTGATGTAGAAAGCAAAACAGCAACAATTAAATATTTAGTGAAAATGCGCCATTGCACATGCGTAGAATCTACTGGGGTTTGGGTTAGTTTTCACGAACACATAAAATAAATTCGGCTACATCACGTAGGCATAGGCATAATGTTATGCAAGTTAGTTTTCACGGAAATCGATCGTTCGTGTATAGCTATTCTAGGAAATGTTGCTCTTAATATAGACGGGCATTCAAATAAAAGCACACGGCTGGATATGACAATGTGACTGATCTACAGCAAGTGATTCTGGTTCTGCGTATCCCAGTCATCATGTATTTTCTGTATTTTTCTGTGTATACACGGATTCTGTATCGATAGTCGATACGATATATACAATTCGTGAAGCTTACATAATATGACATATATGTCAATAAATGTCTCCAGAAGATAAGATAGATTACCAAAGTGATTAGATATGCAAATAAAAGGCTTGTGCATAAAGAGTAACCTTCCAATGGGGCGATTGAAGAGGCAAGATCATACTTGCATAAGGAATAATGGTCACTATCAGGGTTATTGCATGTTCTGAAAGAACCATCGTTACCCAACATGTGACATTTTTTTCCCCACATTTTTTAGTCATCGAGAAATATATTTATTTTCTACCTACCCCCCAAAACGGCGGCCGGGCCGGAAATTGTGACGTCACAGGATTCTGTGTACACATATCACCCTCACAGAAACCAAGATATAAATTCACATTGGTAGTGTTTGTTCTACCAGCTGGTTAAATTACTGTGTAAGAACAACAATTGAGCTGACGATACATTACAATGTCTCTCCGGTTAACCCATCGACAAGTGGATGTTGATCATTACAGAGAATAATATTGACAGCAGTGATTTTATTTCTCGGTGTTTGATGACATAATGTGAGCTGTTGTCGGCGATCTCTTGATCGGCATGTGCATGGTGAAAGAAACGACATCTTACCACTCCGAGTTTGGGTTTATCTGTGATATGGCAGTATACAGGGCCTAAACGGTTTCATGAAACAGACTCGACACAGTCCTATGCTGGACTGTCTCGGACTCGAGATTGTCATCAACAGAGCACTGTTGGGGAAAGATCTTCTTTGCATCAGCGATGCAGTGTCTTACAGTTTTGATAGATTTATTTTCATATTGTTTTTATTAACTATTAATATTATTTAGAAAAAAAATATATAAATATATATAAAATACTTACAAGTATGATCTTGCCTCTTTAATGGTTATAAACATGGCAAAGCGAAAGCGAAAGCGGCTGAGAATGCTGCAATTTTACATGATGTGTTTGTATTCTATTAATAATTGCTAGTCACGTTTCTCAGAAAAGTAGATCTAATCGTGAATTTGCATGTTTCACATTTGGGTTATGATCTCTAGACTTTTATCAAGCTGTCTTTCCATCTTTCAAGCGCTCTGAGCATACCCCTTTAATGGTGTAGATTGCAGTGAGGGTGCGTATAATACTTTTTAAGTATGTACAATTTTCGTTGGTTTCTGAAATAAGGGCGTTTGAGAACAAAATGGTATTCATCGGTCATCACCGATGTCATTGGTAACACGGTTTACATAATCTATCGTGGATTCATTTTAAGTAGGCAAGTAGCTTAGGTCAAACCACTCCACACCTGGTATACAGTTATGTATTGTGGACCACTATCGTCTCCTAATATCGTGTAACTGCATGGGTAACTGCATGTTAACTATATACGCAGATATTTCAACTATTTATCGTCTAAGACTCACGTTCCCGCTACTTACTTTAAAAAATATCAACTTTCATCCGTCCACATCCGTCCTCCGCATATCATATTAAATTAGATATATCCATACACCCGTAGTAGGCGGAACCCACGGTCGCTGCCATATTAGAACTACATCTGTCATGTGATAGTCACGTGATAGCCTAGACCGATTATTATCAATGTTTTCAATAATTGATTAGATTAGTGCATGTTTTGATTAGAGAATAGTATATATTTCAGTAAACTATATATCTGCAGTTTTTCCCGTTGTCTAACAATCAGTTGGGTGAAATATAATTCATATAAATTACACTATTTCCCGTAGTCGGTTGAAAATATACTAAGACAATAATAATTACATTATGGTTTCTAATTACATATACATATTTTGAAGTTAATTCCTAACTGTAATTTATCATTCTCAAATGATAAAATGCCATTGTTTACTTAAAAGTGTAAAATAGACCATACGCACATTCTTCTGAGTGGTGAGGCTGACGACGACTAATCATCATTATCCCCGGAATTAATGGTCCCCGGAATTAGTTCTCCTGCGATTGCCGAGGGTAATACTGGAGCACAGTAGTACCGAGGTGAGCCGGTTGTAACTTTGCTAGATTCCGATACTTTAATTTCAGTAAACCATCTATGTATAGTGTACATGAGATTACATATAAGAACAAATATAAATAATATACATGGACAGGAAATGGGAATAAAATATAACTGGCAAGGTATATTATAATATGCTATTTGAATATATATTAATATGTTGTCGATGGGTATATTTAATTTTTTTTTACTGTTTTTTAATTTAATTTAATTTAAAAAAGAACATATATTATCATTACATAGATCTAGTCTATAATATATTTTAAAAAATATTTAATGAAACCAAAACAGTTATTTATTTATTTATTTTTGTTTTAAAAGCATTATTCACGAAACGGTCATACTGTAGTCCTGCATGGGGGCCTTCTCGAAACGTTCGTATGGTCGGTCGTACGACATAAGAATTCGTATAGCAGGGTATATCTGGGTAACCAGCTACATTTACCGCATATTCCACTGGTTTTCAATATTTTCATACTTTAATATTTTTTAATATTTATGATACGTAGCTATAAAGGTACCAGTCGTCGTGGAAGGTTATTGTGATTGTGTTCAATGATTAGAGTTATCCCCCTTAGTCTATTAGACTATAGGAAATATGTGATTAAATAGGCGATTATATGTATGCTAAGTGCATGTCCTTTGCATATTATTTTCACTCCAATTTGGTCCAAAACGACAATGTAATCTGTGATTGTATGCTTTAAAAATACATGAATTCTACTTGTTCTCCTGGGAGAGTTTGTTTTACTACTCAGACCAAAGGGGAGTGGTGGAGCTGATCAGTAGTTGCTGAAACTAAAGGATCTTCTACATCAATGTCTAATATATCTCCCAACAATGAACGGCCCTTATCAATTTCATCAATGCCTGAAATCATCCACGTGAAATGTTCTTTCAACAAAGATATCAAATGCGTGTAATATCAAAACGTCCATATATAGTTAGGTAGATATGGGTGTGCCTGCCTTCAGTATGCCCCTGTGTAATGTTAAAATACGTACATGTACTTTTTTGGGGACGAATTTGTTCGCAAGTTTTTATTTTATTTTATACACATATTAAACGCATACAAGCACAGCTATGGATGGTCGTTTTGAACCAAATTGGATCTAAAGATTCAAAGAACATTAATCATAACTTGCCATACCTATCATGGCTTTTGTATCTCAAAAACAATCGTTACACCGCTCCATGGCAAGGGGAAAAGCTTTGACACCCCTCTGCAAGCTATTTAGAATAATCCACACTGGTATTCGAGTTACTTTCCCTGTACGATTGAATCGGAAATATTCCTTCTACACTCTCTACTATATATGTATTACAGACAGGCTAATATGGCGGGGTCGTTCCTATCGTAAAACTTCCGGTAGTTTGAAATATATGTAACCTATTTCATGATAAAAATTGTACATTAGAGCTACGCTTAGAAATTAAATAACAAAAATAATAATAGCAATTAAAATATTAATATTGAATACAGAGCTTGGTTAGATAAATCAAATGCAAGTAGTTTCAGTTAAAATTCAGTTTGACCACTAAATAGGTCAACTACTAATTAGCTACTTTAAACCATAAACCTTTACAACCGAAATTTATTTAATACAAAAGAGTGTTCTTTATACGCAGGATTTGACAGGTCTACAGGCAAGGGATTTGCGATCGGTGAACATAACTAGTACGTTGTCGTCACATACAAATGGAAACGCCGAGGCCAAACGCCATGGCCGAACAAAGAACAGCTTGAACATTCTTGATGTATTTCGAGTAAACGTATATACAATTTCATTACGGCTTTCGAAACTATACTTAGACTAACATTACAGTTGGATCCTGAATTGATCATGACGTACGTGTAATTGGTTTTCGTGTGAAATAATATAATTGTGATAATGCCTCATTACAATTTCATTTGGGATAACAATAAAAATCACTTTCCTTGTTTATATTTCTCTCCAAATCGAATTCAGACCATGCTCCTTCCAAGTTACTGCTTCTTCTCGTCATCTGTCAAATCTCTAAATTTGCCATGTTAACGAAAGATGCAAGGAGACGAGATATAGATGTTGAATATCTTTTCAACGGAACGTCAGTAGCAAGTATTGATCTCTAATTGGTATACCTACTAAATTACTACAACCATAACGATCAAATGTACCGGTAACTGGTGACAATTTACGTGCTTCTGTATTCAGTACGCGTTGTAACTTGTTGACCAGGCCCCCGTTTTACAACATCCTAAATTTAAGAGCTCCTAACTTTAGGACCCAGTCTATCACCTGGCCCCAGTTTCACAACGTCCTCCTAACTATTTAGGAGCCCCCAAACCAGTCCCATGTGTTGTCACCTCGTAACAAGTGTTTCACGACGACGTAACGTGTGTTTCACGACAAGTCGTATCCCTTCTTAAATCGGCATCCAACTTAGGAGGTGATAAAGTTAGGAGCTCTTAAATTTAGAATGTCAACGGGGGCCATGTAAGTTAGATGCCCATTTAAGAAGGGATAAGACTTGTGACTTCGTCGTGAAACACTTGTGACGTCGTCGTGAAACGCTTGTTACGAGGTGACAACCTTGAGGACTGGTTTAGTCTGAAGTTACCAAGTAGCTTGGCATGACGTAGTTCTTCGGGCCTAGAACTAATCCTGAAGTACGCCGTACTCCATATACACTGGTGCAGACAGTTCACCATTAACACAGACAGTTTGATACCGATCAGTTTGATATTTAATCAAACAACACCATATGGAACATGAAAATAATAATATATATGTTTATTTATGAAATACTGTACATTGGAATGGTTGTTTCATATACCCAGAAGGAAGGCAAGACGTGACAGTGTATCGCCCATTACGCCCCACATCTGAAATTAGAAAGCAAATATATCAATGAAATCGCCCATTACGCCCCACATCTGAAATTAGAAAGCAAAGATATCAATGAAATCCTAAATTCACCGTGTAATGGACACGATGTTGTTGGGTTTTTTTAAATGTAGATTTGAATCACTTTCAAAAATATTTCTTAATTCACATTCGGATTTCGATAGCTCTCGGTATGACGCCATGCCACTTTAAAGGCATACAATCACGGTTTGTTGGCATATTTCATGATCAAACGTATTTTACCTGAATGTACATTTGATTTGTTTACACAAGAATGCCCCAAGCTACACTTTCCGCATCCTCCACTGGTTTTCAATATTTTCATATTGTCATATATTTTGTGTGTTTATTAAAAAAATTTTTTTTAAAATTATTTTTATTTTTTATCTCGCGATAATATATATATATATATATATATTTCTTTTAGAGCCGCTTTCAAGTTTCTTTCACGTATATCACGGCTTGTCAGTTTAGGAGTTTAGGGTAGGAGGAAATCCGCAACATCCGTAGCGCTTAATGCTGCAGTAAACCTGCGAGTATCAGCTGATACTGACAAGACCAAGGATGATAGCTGCATTGCCACTCTACAGACAGCGTATCCTATCAATATCGCGTCAAAATGTAACTTTCGCGAACATTGAACCTGGAACCCTTGGCTCCGAAGTCCAACGTTCTACCACTACGCTACCACCTGCCACCGCGACAATAAATACAAAACTATTTTTTTAAATATGAAAATATTGAAAACCATTGGTCCTGCGGAAAATATAGCTTGTAGCTCAATATACTTGTGGGGACAAATCAAATGTACATACTTTCTGGTAAAATCCGTTTGACCATAAACTATGCCAACAAACCGTGGTTGTATGCCTTTAATATATTGAAAACAAGTCATAGCATACTGAATACAATTTACAAATTAACCGAAATATAGAAACTGGTCTAATAGTATAATTCAATGTGTTGTAAACATGGTGAAGAGAGACATTTAATAAACTTTAAGTAAGACTTGTTTTCAATATTTGAAAATGCAGCGGATTTGTTAACATAGGAATAGGATTTGTTGTCTGGTTTTCTCAGTGACGGATTTGTTCCCTTATAAATTAAAAAAGAATAATTTTTTTTAGTGTAGTATTCCAGCTACCTTGAATGTCGATGTAAGTATTGCAACAATAATGGAAGATTATTCGATTGAGTACTTATAGGCATTCACGCACGGTTTGTTGACATATTTCATGGTCAAACTTAATTACCTAAAAGTATGTACTTGTCCTTAGTCTACACAAATATATTGGGCAACATGCTACATTTCCGCATGTCCTATTAAAATCAAATATAATATTTTCTTCATATTTCGTATATAAAAATTAAGTTGTCATTTTGGACCGAATTGGAGTTAATAATGCAAACTACATGCACTAAGCGTACATATAATCGATTTTGTACCTCCAAATATCTTTCCACCGCTGTAGGATAGGTAAAATTGAATTGCAGTTTACATTTCCATTAAAACCCGAATAATCAGTTTGTAATGTACTGTAGTCTCAATTTTCAAGATCCTTTAGTTTCAGCAACTACTGATCAGCTCCACTACTCCCCTTTGGTCCGAGTAGGAAAACAAACTCTCCCACGAGAACAGGAATGATCTTCACAAGTAGAATTCATCTATGTATTTTAAAAGCATGCAATCACAGATTACATTGTCGTTTTGGACCTAATTGGAGTGAAAAAAAATATGCAAAGGACATGCACTTAGCATACATATACTCGCCTATTTAATCACATATATTTCCTATAGTCGAATAGACAATAAGGGATAACTCTAACCTATGAACACGGCCAAAATAACTGCTGGTACCAAAAAAGCTACGTAACTATACATATTAAAAAATAATACAATATCAAATTATTGAAAACCAGTGGGATATGCGGAAAATGTGGCTGGTTACCCAATATACTTGTGAAGACACGTCAAATGTACATACTTTCATGTAAAAATACGTTTGACCATGAAATATGTAAACAAACCCGTGAATGTATGCCAGTAAATTAATTGTACTTGTTGTCCGTGTGTACTAGGCATAAAGCAATAGGTAGAGTACACGAGCCAACACTTACAGAGTATGTTTCGCAAGAATCTGACATCACCCATCCCTCCAGATCAGAGTACACCTGAGCTGACATGTTGGGATCGTGGAGTTTGTTGCATAATTGGCACCACCCCACCACCTGGGACTCCATTAACGAGAACCCTCTTCTCCAGGCAAAGAACTCGTTATACACAGTCTCGTTCTGTCCCACATACGTCATATAATCTGCTAGATCCTTGCTGCTACTGAAGTCTTCGATGTCGATATATGACCCTGGGGGTGCAAACTGCTTATAGTCTGCTCCACCCCAAACCACGGGAATCTGATTTCTTTTCAAGGCATTCCAGAACTTTTCTGTTATATAGTCTCTACAATGACCATTTTCTATCGCAAATACAAACATATAGTCCGTGAATATGTCTTCGCATATGGAAGACCATTTGGGGCATGTAATTGTTCCACAGTGCCCATATGTATCAATAGCGATATATTTTTTCAACTCGCGTATCAATCTGTACCTTCTGCCTCTGTCCGTACAGCTACTAGCAGCCCAGAACGAAAAGTTTTTCTTCGAAGCGAAGACGTTTAGCTGGTCATCCTCTAGTTCCGGGGCTTTTTTCGTGTAGTAGTTACCATACGGTGAATAAATAGTTGCGTCCTTTCGGTACCAGCTTGTCCAATTGAAGACGCCGTTGTATAGTTTCCAGTTGAGGAATATGTAATAAGGTGGTTCAGAATTGTGGAGGATCCAGACCTGGTTGGGAGTCCTAGTCGGAGGTAGCACTGTTTTGTGGTCAATGCGGCGGGTGTCCATCAGAATGGCGTCGCTCTCTTTCAGGCGTCGTTTATCGGCTGTGACGAAGCAATTAGTGTGGCGACAATTTCTCAAGAAATGTTTACTGAATCCCCAGTGTTCTACGGCAATGGAGTCGGTCCACATCATGATCAGCTTTTTCCGAGACTCTCTGGAATGCGTTGACGAGAACATGGTGACGAAGTTCCTTGTGTCTGAGTGGTGTCCCACCTTTGGAATCGGTTTAACGGACCACTCCGACACGAAGGCGTACAGTATGAGATACAGCAAGATGAATGCCACGAAGAAAGCAATAGTCACATTGATGGCATATCTTAAACATAATTTTGCCGTTCTTCTCACCATTCTGAAAGACATGAGTAATATATAATAGCATTAGACACGAGTAATACATAATAGCATTAGACACGAGTAAAATATAATAGCATTAGACAGCTGTTAGATGGTGCTATATAAATGTCCACATTGCTACATACATTATAGTTATTATTATTATTATTTACATATTCTTTTTAATAAAGGTGTTAGCACAAGCGTTGAACATTTCATATATGTGTTTACCTCTATTTTAGTCAGGGAGACATGTGTTTGTTTCTTAAACATTGTATTTTACATTGTAATTTACATTGTATTTTACATTGTAATTTACGTTGTAATTTACAGCCCATTCATGTTTGATATAATAATGTTCGAGGAAAACCTTTTGAAAATTGGGTGCTCAGAGAGATTCTTTTGTACATCCTGTGTGCTTAGAATTCATTTCCCGCAATGTATACTTAAATATTCGACAGTAAAAGGCTCTGACGTTCGTGAAGACAAGTATCACCAGGACCTTCAAATCATTCATAGTTCATTGAACAATCATAACTATGTTAACTGAAACATATTGCTGCGAAATCACTGACAAATTGTAGGCTATTCTACGCTTACAGAGGCCATTCTGTAAAATACAGCGATGACTATGGAGTTTAACGTCGCTGCGGGAATCTTTCACCCATTTGCGACGATTGTAAAATACAGAAATGTCTTGCAATCGACCAAAATGGTAGGGAGACGGTCGAGTCCCTACAGCCCAAGGTGCCTACAGCCCAAGGCGCCTACAGTAAAATCGTAGGCACGTTGGGAGAGAAATAAACACCCCTATTAGGGAATGAGAACAATCCTGGCAATGGCATAAGAAGGATTAGTCGGTAAAAAAAAACTATAGACAGGTTGTAAGTTACTAAAGAATAAAAAGTATTACTGTCTTTAGTATCAATCCGGGAAATTTGTAGTCGTGTGGTTGTCTCTACAAACAATAGTTATCACTTATTACTACTTTCTTCTTCAGCTTTTACATTATCACATACTATCTTACCTGCCAATAGTAACTTAAATATTGACATAAAGTGTTTTTTATGGTGGCGGAAGCCGGCCACTGCGGGATATGTCGTGGTTGTAGACTAGTCTCATGTCGAGTAAATCTTAATACAAATTCAAATTGTTGTATTTGCATCAGTAGGTAGATACATTTCCGTGCATCTATGTTAAAATAGTAAATAATTGTTGGCTTCGAGTCTAGATATATGGTTTTCGTCAAACTGTGTTCGAAACTGTCGATGTAATAGCTTTTATGCGCGTATCAATGTTAATTACGTTAATTATCAGTTTATAATATTCGATCCATGGCAAAATAATTT
>JAUTBT010001143.1:0-10826 GCA_032361225.1 Lepetodrilus schrolli | reverse complement strand
TTGCCACTCTACAGACATCGCATCCTATCAATATCGCGTCAGAAAGGTAACTTTCGCGAACATTGATGACGGGCCCCTGGGGCGGGATTTGAACCTGGAACCTTTGGCTTCAAAGTTAAACTGTTCTACCACTGCGCTACTTATTTTAGAGTTAGTACAGTTGTACATTAAACTGCTTATGTAAATATTTACTATTATAGAATATGTACATGTGTATTTCATTCTTAATCTTTCTTTCTTCTCTCCCCATCTTTCTTTCCCTTCTCTTGGAGCGGTTTTCATTTAAGTTGTAATAACTTGTAAGCTATCCATTTCATCTTGAATAAAATAAGTGTCTTTTCAACAATTACTGAACTAGAACATTTCTTCTATTTCAGGTACAGGTTCCAGAAAACGATCGCAAAAGTTTGTATCTAAATCCAGTGGATCTAAGAAGAGGAAAACAGGGAAAGGATCTGGCGGAAACGGAGGTGGAAGCAATGACAGCTCATCAGCAGCCAACTTGTATGACTTCAGCTGAGGGACATGTATGTCGGCTGAGGAATGTGTACGTCGGCTGAGGAATGTGTACATCGGCTGAGGGATATTTATGTATGACTCGACACAGGGATGGCCAACAGGAAAGTGTCTGTGTGTTTGACAAAATGTATAATATGTGTATCTCTGAAAGATCTGCTGTTGTGCAGTGCAGTGAATTGATAGATAGATTTAACACAGTGAATGTTTGAGACGTGTTATACAATGTTGTGTATGTGGGAGGAATATATGTTTTGTCACAGGGAGCTGGTTGTTGTAACTGTAATGAGTTCATGCTGTTAACTGAAAAACGATGCTTTGTGGATGGCTGTTTATTCAAAATGTGTCTTCTCGGTTTAAGTGTTTACCTACTTAATCATGGAATAGTCAGACAAATTTTAACTTGAAACTGTAAATTTGATCTGTCTGTACAAGAGCTATATTCAACATATTCAATCAGCTACTTAATATGTCGCACTTGTTATCAATATTTTCATATTTAATTAAATTATTTGACAGCATCAATATATCCTAGTAAATCAGGACATGCAACTTGTACATATACTTGTCTGGGATTCCACTGTTCAATGGTTCAGGTCTCCCGCGGTGCATTCAGCCTACACTACTTTGCACTTCCTAGTACTATGTAGTGTTATGGAAACCGTTCAGCTAGCATATATCGTACTATATAGTACTACCTTTCACTATGGGCAGGTTTACTGTAACATTCAGTGCTAGAGATGTTGCAGGTTTCCTCCTGCATTAAGCTGACAAGTCATGATAAAATTAAAGAATCTTGAAAGCGACTCTAAACCCCAATTTAACCCTTGTATGATGGAACTCCCATTGTTACACTTGGAATGGGGTCTGCACAAACCCCAATTTAAACATAACATTATTCTTAGTTTGGATGTATTATTGTTATATTTAGAAAGTAACTAATTAATATCTATATTATTCAGTAAATGGGTACCTTTGCATGGTGTTGCCGACCCAAATTTACCCAATTTTCGTGCATTTTGAAAGATGCCAACAATACGATTCCTGGAATATTATTTAATGAATTTTAAATAGTATGAAAGGGAATTTAATCGTTTACCTATATATTTCAATTTTATGACTTTTTGACATAGATTAATACATTAGTGTAAGAAATAAGTTAGTGCCCATGAATATGTGTGACTTTCTGAAAACGGGTATTTTTATTTTCAAAAGTGAAATCCATGAGATTGGTGTGTATTTACATTTGAAATAGTAGTAATATGCATAGTTTATATTACTTGTTATTGTTTGGCATGATATACTTCAAATTTAGAGCAAAATGAACTGTGAAAATAGCAAACATCACTTCAAATCAGAACATTGTTTTTTTCAAAATCAACTCAAATGCATAATATATTCCTCACACGCTACTTTTGGTATGTTGGGATAGAAGAATAGTTGTTGGGTGGGCTGGGGGTATGCACATTCCATACAGAACTTCTTAAAAATATAACATTCTATTCACAAAAAAAAAGGTAAACCCAAAGCATGAAGCAAATGGATTGCATGCATGCGCAAACCAATTTGCTGCTATTTTCTATAGACTCATTCAGCCAACCACTACTTTGTAGAATAGTAGCCTAGTGTAGTGTATTTAAATGTATTGCAGCCTGAGATAAAATATGTGTTGTATTCTAAAGCTAAGTTACCTCACAGGGGTACAGTGGAATTGCCTCTATCATAGAGCTGTGAAAAGATTTTGTGAGATATAAAGGAGATGATGTTTATGCCAAGTGAATGTACTTTACAACTCAAATTTAACCTAACACGATCATTGATATCTGTGATTTTGTGCAATTTAACGTATTAGGTAGGATTAAGGCATGTGCGAGTTCATCACATTTAGATCAATCCATGTTTCTGTATGTTACTAGAGGGAAACATGCTCTTCTGCATCTTTCATTGTTATTTATATCTCATTTTGCCAGAGTGAGCTTGTTATGTTTTTGATTCCTCGTACTGGTAGTGGAGCCGACATTTAGGGTGCTCAGTACACATGGTTACACACACACGACACAGGTAGCAGATTCTGTCTATTGAACACGATGAAGCTGATCTATGGTGACTCGATGAAGAATTCTTCTGATTCTATGTAGAGTATTGTCATATGAATGTTTTACTGTTTCTGATGTCAGTTTTCATTGGTAGTACTACAAGTTGTTTCTCCAAAATACAGCACAAACATTTTGGAAGTTCCTTTTGTGGCCTGTAATCATGTTTTACAAAATCCTGGGCCTGCCTATTAGAGAAACGATGACGTCAAGTGTGCTCACATATAGCCCAACTATTCATGGTGTGATATGCATCATCCCATTTCCATCTTGTTTGATCCTCATTTACATTCAGAATAAAATTTGTTCAAATGCTCTGTTGTCATGTCCTTTTATTGATACGGAACATACCCAGCATCAGTGGCTCAACATCAGCATCTTACAATGCTATGGAGGCCTTTATCACCAGGCCTTTTACATGTACCATGTGCATACCATGAAAGGTTTCCTGGAGCGAAGCAAATTCGCCAATATGCTTTTGCTTTTTTATTCTACATTAAAATACAGCCGCCATTTTTGTCCATTGGCAATCTATAGATTATTTTTCACAATTGTACAGTTTTCTGTTCATTATATTCAGGAATGTACAATTTTGAAATTCATCATTTGAGATTGTATGGACTTTTACATTTCAAACTGCAGTGTACCATCACTCACACCCCCCGAAAAATATCTCGACTAGAGTCAGGACCGAACTCAGACTTCTGTCTAAAAATGCTACGGGTTGCTACCTGAGCCATGCAGGCTACAAAGACAGCAAACAAAATTCATCAAGTCTTTTGAAACGTCACAGTAGCGAGCAACAGCACATGCTTCATGACGTGTTCACTCAGTGTGCATGAAACACGATGTGCATGACGATCCAGTTTAAGAACCGGCATACTTGTGGAGTGCACGAGAAATGTGTGCTGTATTTTAAGTCGGATAGCATCCTTGTAACAGTATAAAGTGTCCAGGGTTAGAACTAACGCTAAGATGGATATTTTCGAAAATAGCGTTCGGCTTTTTTTCCAAGACCTAACGCCGTCTTTGCATTTATTCATACCATTGCATTAACAGATGCGACAGGACGGAGCTGTCTTTGCAGCTGCTGCATAAAAAGGTGTAGAAGAAGTTTTCAATTCAGAATAGTAAAGCTTAAGAGCTTCTGGAAATGAAATGGTTTTGGAAGTTTTAAGTTTACAGATAGCAGCTTCTCGGACCCATATCGGGCATTCCTTGGAAGAAGCCATATGGGAGCCCTTACAGTTCTTGCAAAAAGGAGCTTCTGTACAGTCGTGGCCTTCGTGTTCATCACTTCCACAACGGTGACAGGCATGACCATTGGTGCACCTCATGGCCCCATGCCCATACCGCTGGCATTTATAACACCGAAGTGGATTTGGCACAAATACCTCCACTCTGATGCTATGATAGCCAGCCTTGATGTCCTGTGGAAGTGATGCACAGGAAAAGGTTAGCAGATAGGTGTTAGACACACCAGTAGTGACGTGGAACCCATACTGTGATATTAAACAATCAAATGTATTTGTATAAAATAGTTTAATACAATAAATAGTATATATACTACATACATGCCAAATTTGAAGTGGACATGTCTGATAAGTGGATCAATAATAAAAAGATATTTGATTGTTAGCAAGACATTTAATTAAAACATGTACGACTATTTGGCTCGGAGTTTTGAATATACAAGTATGTGTCAAAGGTGAAAAAAGCACAACTCAGGAGATGTAGCACTAATAATGTGTGTTTATCGTCTATTTTGCGTTACCTGTTTGTTACAACCACTGTAAAGTATTCTGGTGGTTGTGATATTTTAAGAAATATGTACTGCAGTATTAGATCAGTTTGTAGAATATATATCTATTGTATTTGCATAATTGGTAGTTTATGACTTATTTTCAATATTTTACCAAGATGTTAAGATAGGCAATAGATTTGTTGTCATTTCTTGGTGGCTGATTTCTTCTTTTTATTTCATCCTTTGTTATAGAGCAGTAATCCACAGTTAGGTCAGCCGCAAGATCTCGACTAGGGGACGCATCACCATATTCAGCACTTCTATACAGGCATGAACATGTCGCATTACCTAATTTCATTTGATAGCTCATTCCATAGTCTACTGGTTGAGGGGATGAATGAAACAAGCTAAAGAGTAAATGGTACAATCACATTTCCAGCATTTCTCAGATTATAATTATATTTAGTGTTTGTCTGGGAGTTTGTCTGATAAATATGACGGTGCTAATCCATTATATATCTTATAAAATTGACTCAGCTTTCGTTTCCTTCTCCTTTCTTTTAAAATCTCCCAACCTATTTCAAAACATAAATGTCTTTTAGGTGTATAGGTCGGAAGACCATTACAATTCTAGCTGCTTGAACTTGTAAACGTTCTAATTTATCACTATCCTCATTTGTGCACCCATCCCACAATTCACAAGCATATTCAAAGTAGATCTGTTTACGAAGTATTTTAACTTGTGCATGGACGATATTCTTTTAGAAGTCGATTTAATTACATTGTCAATGTGGCAAGACTATTTACCATCAGATGAGAATGTTATTCCCAGATGTTTATGAGTAGAAACATTTTTAATAATTTGATGCTTTCGAAATGCTTCTGTCTTTTTTGGATTAAATGAAAACAACCATTTATTTGCCCATAAATTAATATTTTCTAAGTTCGACTTGTCCTACTAACATCTGTAATCTGTCCGGCATTACACCTACTTCACACAGCTTCATGCCTTTTACCGTCTACTCTAGTACGTCTTACTTAGCAGGCGACATAGTTTTGTAACTCCTACTTCACAGGCGATGCCTTGTAATATTTTACAATCATTATATTTTCTCATAGCATGTGTACAAATCATGTACAGTCGACCCCCGTTTACCCGGACGGTTGCGTTCCCAGCAAAATTGTGTGGGTAACTGAATTTCCGGATATCTGAATTTGACAAGTGTCTGTCAAGAGTTGCTCCCCTTTTCATGGAAATTAGTAAACAAACACAGATAGACAACTTCAATTCATTTAATCAATGAAAAAAGTGCAGAGGCATGACTTGAATTGAAAATTCAAGGCGAGGGGTAGGCTATTTAGCATGGTCATTCTTAACGGTGTTAACTCAATTTGAATCCATTGCAAATGACACTGATTATTTTCAACAGCTATTGTAACGTAAGATAAACATGTCGCCGTCGGTCTAATTTGTTTGGACTGGAATTATCTTGTTTATAAAGGCAAATCAATGTATTTCAGTGGATGTACACAATTGTGTCAATTGGCAATTAAAAAAATCCAATATGGCGCCAAACATTATTAATAATACCATAATTCATTACGTATTTGTGCTAGATTAATTAATTTTGGTTATATACCCAGGTATTTAAGCATGGGGAATCTATTGGAACGGTTATGAATGCCATTTGACATCTAAATTAGCATAACATTGTAATGTAGCTACCAAAAATACAAACAACGAAATCAATATAAGGACTATAACTCTTATAGCATTAGTACAAGTAACATTAATTTGTGGTCTATACCAATGTTTTGGATCGCTACATTTCGAATAGAATTATTATTTGTATAATTTGATGATTTAATGTAACATGGAACGTCATAAATGACATAACATGATCAACTTTGATGTGTTTCAGGTGAGTGATTATTCCTGGTTGTCCACAAATATTACATTGTAACTATATATGATAAACTTTAATAGTAGTAGTAGTAGTAGTAGTAGTAGTAGTAGTAGTAGTAGTAGTAGTATAGTAGTAATCAATTGAATGATGGTTAGCATGTAAAGCTTCGGTCATTCCTGGCACCCGAAGTAACTAAGGAATCTGTATACTCATTGATAAACATGAACGTACATGGACATGAATACGAACAGTGTATACTTGAATATTTGTCGGGAAAGGATTTACAAGCTTGGTGAGACTGTTCGAGAAAGGCTACTGTTGTTGTTGCTGTTGTTGTTGTTGTTGTTGCTGTTGTTGTTGATGCTGTTGTTGTTGCTGCTGCTGCTGTTGTTGTTGTTGTTGAATGTTGTTGTATGTTAACGTGTAACAAGAAAAAATATCAACCTACAATTTGTTTTCCAGAAACTGTTGCCGCCATGGTTTGGAGTGAGAACGTAAAGCTGTTCTTCCTGGGTCATATTTTCTTCCTCATAGTGAGTACTAGTGTCCCATGTACTAGTCTTGTATACGGCTTGTCAGTAGGAACTCCATCGCGCGAAACCCATGGATCCTTAGGATAGTACATATAGACTGGTAGGAAATCCTGAAATTGTGCCTAGAACAAATTATTTAGGTATTTCTTAGTAGGACATGGCAGACATTGTCTTGTTTTTACATAATTTGGGTATGCTAATTCCAAATATGGTGTCTGTCAAGCTGTAATTTTTTTTAATGTTTATTTTCAATATCCTAAAATATAAAACAAAATGGCCGCCATTCAGCAAATATATCGCAGAGTGGTAGGCCTAATAGTATCCCCCAGTTACCACGATGCAGGAACTCATCTCTTCAGTCTATTTATGCAAAACGATTTGTAAGTTGTTTTCTTTGACATAAATGGATAAATATAGAATATCCATAGTATCCATACTACGTATCCATAGTATCCATACTACTTCATGACTGCTTGTGCACCCGATAAGTATAGAAGTACACTTGATTATTTTTTTATTTTATATAATACCATTGTGCTCTTGCGACTTTCAGTCAAAGATAGTAATAATCACATTTTACTTTCATTCTAATTACAGGGCTGCGTTTCGAGTGCCTTGGGCATCAGTCTTCCTGATCTACAATGTGAATTTGATACCGACTTAACAGACGTTTCCAGCGTGTTCCTTTGCTTTGGTTGTTCTGGAGCTGTTGGTTCGTTAGTAGCAATACCTTGCCTCGAACGATTCAACCAGTACCTGCTGTTATGTACAGCTATGATCATCGAATGCGTGACCACCGCTACAATAGCCGTCTGGCCGCATATCCATGTCGCACAGGCACTCATAGTTTTAGTTGGATTTTCATGTGGTATTTTGATTACAGGTAAGATGTATAGCACTCCGCATTAGAACTATTAATAGTAATAAACAAAAGGTCACGAACCCGGAAGTCGGACAAGCTCATTACTTATTCTTATTATATGAATACAATGGCTGACAGTATAAATAGTTTTAATACTAGTATTTCATAGCCATTATTATTCATTGTGTGATCAAGAGTGAATAAACACGGTTATTGAACCGTTTACCAGCTGATTACCTGGCCAGGGAACCATCTCATGAAGTATTCATGTAACCATCACATGAATTATTCGTGAAACTATGAAGTGCTCAGTGTAGTGACCCGATATTACATTATAGTTGGGTTAGTACTAAAGAGGCAAGATCATACCTGCATAGGGAATAATGATGACTATAGGGGTTATTGCATACCGGCATTCTGAAAGAACAATTTTCCCCCGACATGTGAGATTTTTTTCAGATTTTTTAGTCATCGAGAAATATATTTATTTCCTATCCAAAGACAACTACCCCCCCCCCTCCCCCTTCCAAAGGGCGGCCGCGTCGGAAATTGTAACGTCACAGGTTTCTGTGTACGAAGATCCCCCTCACAGAAACCAAGATATACATTCACATTGGTAGTGTTTTATCTACCAGTTGGTTAAATTAACAACAACATTTGAGCTCACGATACACTACTATGTCTCTCTGGTTAATCTACCGACAAGTGGATGTTCCTTAATAGAGAATAATATTGACAGCAATGATTCTCTTTCTCGGTGTTTGTGAGCTGCTCTCGTTGTTCTATTGATCACCATGTGCATAATGAAAGAAACGACATCTTACAACTCCGAGTTTGGGTTTTATCTGTGATAGGGAAGTATACAGGGCCTAAACGGTACCATAAAACAGACCCGACACAGGCCTATGCTGGACTGCCTCGGACTCTCCAAGGTCCGCGCCGAATAGTCTATATTTAGAACACAGCACTGTTGGGAAAGACCTCATTTGCATTGGCGATACAGTGTCTTACAGATATTTTTTTCATGTTTTATTAACTTTTACTATTATTTAGATTTTTTAAATAAATATTTTTAAAATATATAAAATACTTGCAAGTATGATTTTGCCTCTTTAATAGTTTTCACGACAAATTCGTCATTTGAAACTGTCCAATATATGCCGAGATGATCTGTACATATATGTTCCATTAATCGCACGCACTCAATTCTTCTGAATTCCTTTTGGAAAATAAAACACCAAAAGGATACAAAGTAACATTACGATTGTATTTGTAGTCGCAAATGGATGAACGATTCCCGGAGCGATGTAAAACTCCATAATCACTCACTCTTGTATTTGTACCACATTTTGCATGTATAATGTACATTTATCCAACTGAATTGTCACAACATTATGAACTATTTCGTTTCAGGTGGTCAGTATATGACCTGTCTTTTGTTTCCGGAAAGAACGTATGTCATGCTCTGGCTATCAGCGGCCAATGCTGCGGGCAGTTTGTTCGCTCCGGTCCTCGCTGTCCCCTTCCTAGGGAAACCAACAACAGAAACACTAAACAGCTCAAATTCCAGCTCTGCTTTAGCCTTATCTGATAAATCAATCTCTGGTAGCTTCTTCAACACTACACAAAATGCCAATGGTACACACGAACATTCTACCTACTGTGAAGACACCGAATCAACAATCGCCCTCCTGTATGTAATCATTGGAGCAATGGGCGTTCCTTTCGCCATCGCCTTCGGTGTGTACTACTTCACTGACCCCAGGGTAAACGACTGCAAACCTGACGACGACCAGGTCAGTGACGGAAACAAGACTCGTGAGGTTGTTTTTATAATGTTAGTTGTCATGATATTGCCAGAATCATTCGGGATGCCGTATGCTTTAGGAAGTTTCTTAACCACCATAGGAGCCGAGACTGGTCAGAGTGATGGAATAACGAATATGCTTCTTTTGGCATCTCTCTTTTGGTTATGTATATTAATATGTAGACTGATATTTATTCCAGTAAGTTACTATGTAAGCCATGCTGTAATTCTGTGGATGTCTTTTCTATTTAGTTTGATAGGACTGATAGTCGCGTCTTTGTCAAGCATCCTAGGAAATGTATGCCTTTGGGTTGGCTCGTTGCTGGTTGCCTTTTCTGTTAGTCCCCAGTTTGGTTGCCTCGTGACCTGGGCAAGAGACCACGTACGCTTTAGGCCTGTGCATTGCAGTGTCATTTGTGTGGCAGATTACGTGGGCATGACCTTCCTTCCATATGCTTCTGGACAACTCATCAGCTCGTATGGACCATATTCTTTGAATTATTATTGCCTGGCTCTAACAGTGTACGGAATTATATTGTTTTCTATATTAACTATCGTTGGTAGATCAGTGAAGAATATTTAGAATTACATGTACAGAAATATTGAAGTGACATTTGTGAGATGTTATACAGACTGATTCATTGTAGATAATTTCATTGTGGATATTTTGATCCAATGTAGGATATGCCATTCAAATGTGATATTGAAAAACATATTTTAGTGTTAATATATATCATGCTGTGGACAAGTGCATATAACATTAACCACACTTTTCAATAGCATCATAGAACACTTATTTGTCAATATTACAATCAATTTATATTATACATATTAATACATATTTCTAAACATCAAGTATCGTTGACATGTTTGTTAAATGTTGAAATGGCTGTATGTTAATCGATGAATTTGTGTGATGGATGTGGTTTAATAATAATAATAATTATTATAATAATTATATATATATATACATATAGGTACTACTTCACATATAGGTATATATCCGCCGTAAGTTGATTTCGAGGCTCAAGTGTTTTCGAGGCAACCATAAACGAGAGAGTGCGTGCGTTTTCAGAAGTCAACTGCAAATTACATCAGCGGGCGGTGACTTCGGCTTGGATAAACATAAAATATTACAAAATGTAGACAAGATAAGTAATTTACCACAGCATACATTAACCATGTGTAGTTTTCACCTCTTGTCACTAATACCAAGAATGTCCAAAGTATCAGCTGAAATGTAATCTCATCCAACCTATGTCGATCATCATACTTTCATCTGAAGAGTATTGGGAACATAAGACACCTGATCACAACTGATGCAGCAAAGACACTTGTTCAGTCTCTAGTACACTCTCGCATCG